>JANHFX010017166.1:0-54952 GCA_027560015.1 Chloroceryle amazona
GCCTCTGTCTAAGTCTTCCCTAGTTCCAGATATCTGCCATTTCCAGAAGGAATAACTACATATGAGGAAAATGGAAGTGTGCTCCTAAAATAAAGAAGGGTAATAAGAGATAAGAGGGTGGGGTGTTTGTTGTTTTTTAAATCAAAACATGGCCATACTAGCATTTATAGAATTTATCTAGCTACAGCATGTTTATATCAGATCAAACAAAAGTCCTACTAAGAGAGATCTCAAGTTATTTTAACAAAATTAAATTTAAACTTCCAAACTGGAATTCTGGAATATGTTTTAAGACCAATGCAAAAGCACAGGTTCATTCTGTTTAAGTGTAAACTTTTTAATTCAAGACTTCAGTTTCATTTTAGAACACTTCAGTGGCCCAGATGAAACACGTAAGTTTACTCATCCTCTATGGAACAGGATACAGTCCATCATACACAACATCATTACCCTTGTGGCAAGTCTTAGCAGAAAACAGAGACTGAAACAACATCCTTACTCTCAGAGGTAGTGTCTCTAAAAATAATAATAATAAAAAAAAGGCAGCAGAAAGAAAAATGAAGGAAGTTTAGGCTTACTGCAGGCATAATATCCTATCCCACTGGAACATGTTTTCTTTAGCAATTGTCCCAGGACCCTTCACCATCACTGTCCCAGAAAGACAACACCAGTGCAATATCATTTGGGGAAGAAGCAAGCTGCACAGCAGATTTATTTTAGCCTGGTCTTTATCAGAGTTAAAACATTAAAATCTGCTCCAAAATACTGTAGATACCAGGATAAAGTCTCTCATCAACCCACATTAATGAAAAGTCAGTGACTCAGGGCTGCATAAAACACCCACTAAGAATCAGTGCCCACTGACTGTAGCAAAACCAGAAGAGGTTCCACAGGGAACACTCTCACAAAAGCTGAGGGAAGAAGAGGCACAAGTGCCTGGACTGACCCAGCTTCTAAGTACCTGAGGTTCTCAGATGCAGATGTTTCAGATATACAGCCAAGAAAGTTTTGAACAGTCTCTTCGGAATAACTCCAGAAGAGTTGACTTACGCTCAAAAGATACCTCTCTCTCTCTCTGCATTACCAGAGGATAAAGACTAGGGAGACTATGATCCTAAAATTGCAGCAGTATGAAGGGTAGCACGATCAGGATTTAGATAATAACAGAGAATTTCTGCAGTTCAAATCTCTAAGAAAATTAAAGTATAGCACCAGACATTGAATTTATTACAACTTAAATGATTCATGGTGTCACGTTAACATAGCAATGAGGGAAGAAATTAATGTTATCAACTGATGATAGCATACAGTGATAAAGAACAATGTACAATTATTAGTGACCAAAAGAAGCAGAGAGACAAATTTCAGAGTGAAAACCAAAAAATTATATTCTCTTTCCATTGGAAAAAAGAAAAATTTCCATGTTTTCCCAGTTCTCAAGGACCAATTAAATGTTCTCTAATGTACCAAAAGTTTTAGGCTGTAAAGAAAACCAGAGAAAAAATGGTTCTTCTAAGGAATATACTTAAATTTGTTCATTTTTAATGTTAAAAGTTGTTGGTAATAATAATCTATGAATATGAGAAAGCATGTAACTGAATACTTACAGAAAAAGTAAGGGAAGATAAGGTTTTAGGAGAAGAAACAAGTCTTGGCTTTCCTTTAGTTCATTCAAATATTCTCAGAGGGGTAATATTGTACCATAAACAACATTACATCAGCAGATGCTAAGTGATTTCCAGAATAAGGCACTTAAAACTGCATTCATAAAAATTAAAACTACAATTTGACTAAAACTGTACAAATCTTACTCATTAATTTATACAACAGCAATATATGATATTTACATACCAATTGCAACTTCGAAAGGTCTGGACAAACATTAATTGGGTATCTCTTCACTAAGGAAGTGTATTACTCTAGCATAATGGGGAAAAAAAGAGATTAAAACAGCTAGAAAAATACAAAAAGATATAATGCAGTATTTCTCACTCCTGAGTGTTCTCAGCCTAGGACCTCATGCTGTCTCATAAAAAGTTGTGATGAGATGTACTAGAAACTCAACACTTTTTGTTCAAGTAAAAGGATTCACAGATCAGAAGCACAGTGTGCTGGCTCATGATTTTTGACAGCTTGTCAGTGGTGGTACCAGAAGTCACTGCATGCAGCTGCTTGCCCCATCCCCACCCCAACATGGCCAGCGCAGCAGTATCTGCAGTGTATCCACTGCTGCAACAACACAGTTCATAGCTGGGTACCCTTAACTTCAAATACCAGCTATTTCAACCGAGACAAGAGCTCAGCAGATGAGGTGACACTAATCATCTGTTCTGCTGCTCCTCCTTGTAACCACATCACAGATCAGATTCATTTTAGATCACAGGGGAATCTTGTGAACCGGAAACAGGAATGCCTTGGCATCAGGCACCTGGTTTGCAGGGGGAGAAATGAAAAAAAGAAAAAAAAAAAAATATTGCTGTATCCATGGTCTAACTCTCAGTTATCTCCAGAACCTTAAAATATGTGTATGTGTGTGAAAGAGGAGGGACAAAAATGAATGTGTTTGGGCCCTACAGATTAATGGAAATATTCAGTGTTTGGCAACACCTGGCTTCTAATGTATCCATGAAATAAACATATTTCCTCAAAAATTCTAAGAATATTAGCAGCTTCAACTCATTACTCTGTTTTTTATAGCTCACTGTGTAAACAGTGTTTCTAAAAGAAACCTTCAAATCATACTGGAAAAAGTGTAGACATTTTAGAGTGTGATCTGACACGTTAGCATTGCCTGAAAACAAAGGCTTGATTGAACGACAGGAGATGCATTTTTGCCCTACCCTGTCCTTTAGCTGGAGACTCACAGCACTTGTACAACATGGTGCAAAATAAAGGCACAGCAGGCACGGCTTTCACTTTCTCTGTACGACAAGACTACTTAGCTTTTATTAATGAAGGATACCCATCAGTATACTGGAATCAGCTTAGCTTGTATTCAGTGAGCTATATGCTTGAGGTAAACAAGAAAACTGATTTTAAGGGGCAAGTCCGTAGCTGCAAATCCTTTTCCTACACAAAACCAAGATAATTTAATTGAACTCTGCCTGCTGCTACACTATTTCCAGACATATTGAACAGCAGTCTGGGTTTTCCAGACAATTATTTGTCCTCTGTTCCATTATGTACATCTCTCTGTATTTTCTTGCAGCCATATGGGCTACTGCAAAAATACCAAATCACCAACAACAGTTTCAGTTATAAATAGCCTTAGGAGAAGGTCGTCTCAGTTTTGGGGTGAGCAGGTGTTAAAATTATAGGCATCTGGGTAAAAATGGCACTGTAACACTCTCTGATAAGACTGGCATACATATTAGCAAACACTCATTACAGCTCACAGCACATTTATTTTAATCTAGAATTAACAAAACTATGGAAGTTGAAGGAAAGGACAAAGACCTCCATAAACCTATGAACAGCTTCCTCTTGGTATACAAATACTACCATTTTCCCCTGATCTTTGATAAAACTAACATTTTATGCTAATATACAAAGTTATTAGCATTCAGAAGTGGAAGCTCTGGAGAGCTATTTCTAACAGTTTAAAAATAGAATTAAAAAAATGTTCCTTTAAACAGCACCAAGGGAAATTGCACAGTCAGGAGAGAAATTGCTTACAGTTATGCACAAACCCATGGTACTTAAGAAGAAATAAAGGCCTTCAGTCACAGAGCATCCATTTGTGTCCTTGGGAACGCAGGAAAAGAGGAAAGAGAACCTGAGCTAAGCACATGCAATGTCCTTTTCAGAGTGGTTTCAAAGGACTTTGTGCAAAACAGTTGCTCTGATGCAGTAAAAAAAAGTAGAAAACTATGTGCGAGACATGAACAACTAAGTGACAGTCAAAAGGCCATCTCCTTTGGATGCACAGGTAGGTCAGGAAACTCAGTTCTGGTCATTGAATGACCAGAAAAGTATTTCCTAAAAGTATCTCTAACTTCTAGATCATAGGAAGCTTCCAGGTAACTGAGGTGACCATAGACCTCCCCTGAGTATCTTTCCCTTTTCTGGACACTCTTCATTCATCTATAGAGTAATGTGATATAACAATACAGGTACTCAGGCTCAAAATTCATATCCAGTGATGAATGTGATCTGATAGACCACATTTCTATCATCCCCCAAACTTTATAAAGGTTCTTTCAGATCCCATGAAAGGTGAGAAGGGGAGCATGTAAATCAAATCACAATGTGGTGGGTACTGAAGTACATGGGAGCCCTCCTCCTAACTCTTCATTCTCAAAATCATGAGTAGTATGGACCAGAATGAGCTATGTATAGTGGCATTTTAGGAAAGAAGAGGGTAATTTTCTTTACAATACAGCTCATAAGATTTTTCCCTGTGTTTGTTAAGAGAACAGGACAACTGACACCTTATATGTCCAAAGTGAAGAGACATGAAAAATGCTGTCACAGCTACACTCCAACAACAAAACTAAATGGAGGCAATCACAGAATCTGGATAGTATGGGATTTCTTTTCAACCCCCTCATTTTATGTCTTGCAGCTTTAGATCACAGTTAAACAGCACGTTACAATAATAATTTTTTTTTCCACATAGCCACTTAAAAGGGTTTACTGTGCTACCACGAGTTTATTGCTCTTCCAAAATTATGTTTTCTCTCTGCTAAGCTGAGGGTAATAGCTGTTGAATACTGATTAGGTTTTTCCTTATTTGATTACTGTTAATTAGAGGCAAGCATGTAGTGCATCAGACAGGAGGGCTGCAGATCATCGTGACACTTCAAACAGCCTGTTTAACTTCAGCAGAGCCTGTTCAAAGTTTGGGGTCAGGATAAATCTTCACAAGAGTTGTTTATGCATAGTTGTGTAACATAACACAGCATGGGGCAGTAGACTGTTTGCTTAATTAGTTCAAGAGTCTGTCAGCAACAGCTCACCTTCAGGTTTACAATTGGAAATTGCAATTAGCATGAAACAGTTTTCTTTTTTAGTCCAATTTCTCCTACACAAATAGTTCTCACAGATGTCTTACCTAAGAAACCCAGGACTGTAGCCAGTCAACATTCACTCACTCTCTTCAACTGGTGTCTCCATGGGATGTCTAAAGTAACATCAAAGGGTTAGGCTAATCCCAACTGATCTCAGAAAAACTCCAGGGTTTCCTGAGGCTTTAAGGCTGTGATTAAAGAATACACCTGTCTGCCCCGCTAATGAGGTCAGACTATCTTTGCCAACACCAGATTGCTTTTTGTCCTGTGTGATGCACCTCCTGGAGGAACTGTCAGGAAAAGGTGCAAATATGAAGCAGTCAAACAGCCATTCAAGTAACAGTCTCTACAAAGCCACAACTACTGCAGAACTCCACCCTACCAAATTATGCAAACCACCACTTACAATATGGTGCTGAATTACTTCACACACAATGACAGAATTTGTTGGTTTTGATTAGGTTGGCTGAAGGTAATGCGACCTATACAGAAGGTATCTTTGAAACAAGGACAACTTAAAAATTTACTTGAACTCCAAGATTAAAAGTAAATATTATCCTCTCCCTAAATAACTCAGGAATATAGACATTTAACAGTTAAGCTGTAACTACACAGAAGGTCAATCAAAAAGTTTGTATTTCAGTCTAAAATTGTCACCTTTTTCTATGTTCGCAATACTAGACAGCAATTTTTCTTAAGAGTCTTATCTTCTGAGCTTACCAGGTTATAAGTGTTAAACAGATAACCCACCACCCCTCACATCAGCCAGCTACAAATAATAAAAGGCAGTGGAATTGGGCTGGAAAGTGAAATAAATGGTTCCAGTCAAGAAAATAGTTTCTCACACTGACTGCATTAGCAGCCTCTTCTTCTGCCTCATGTCAGACTCACTATCTGTTCAGGCCCATCTGCTTGTGCTAATTTAAGGGTCAAGCAATTAAGACATGAGAGTCTTCCAGATATCTGGGTCACAGTTATTCAGGGGAATGACTGGTATTCATTAGTCATGTATAAAATTAACTGCATTATATGCTAGACAGAGACAGGCCCATCAATAGAATTGAAAAGAAAACCTTTTTTTTTTTCCCCCCAAGGTATTCAACATTTATTATAAAAAAGTATTTAATTAGAGATGGGCTTAAAAATAAAGACATACTCTTTGGAAAAAACAGCTTCAATACCTTAAATTCAGTATTTCTTATATATATATTTAAAACAAAGTTTCAGCCATTGGGAACTGCAGGAAATTCTCTCATCTGCTAATTCTATTGAATCCCCAGAAACAACAGGATTATATTAATGGTGCAGATCTACCTGGGACCCCTGTCTCCAGCCCCCTATTAATGCTCCAGCATTAATGATATTCCCAGTGCCCCAGCAAAGTTTGTCACTGTCCCTCACACCCTCTCCCAGAGGGGAACCAAAGAACCTGTGCTGAACATCAGCATAAGAGGCTGAATTCCTTCGACCATTCAGGAGGCTGTCAATGCCTAAAACTGGTAGCACTCTGCATGGGTTTCACCTGGGACAGAGTTAATTTTCTTCCTAGCAGCTGGTGTAGTGCTGTATTTTGGATTCACAACAGGGTTTCACCTACCCCTGTCCCAAAAGGGTTATGGCATGCTGCTTATCTGCACAGCCAAAGGGAAGGGATAGGAAACTTTAGGCAATAAAAAAATGTTTTGCTTTTCTGTGGTATTTCAGTTTGTTAATTATTTTATCAGTCACAATGTTTCATGTGCTGCTTTTAAACCTATCCCTGCAATCTATCAGAAAGTGAGGCAACTACCCATAGTAGTTTTGCCAAGCCTTTTGGTAGTTACGACACATGAAAACATCCTTGATTCTGCTATGCCTGCACCCATAGAGTTATTTGAGTTCTAGGAGAGAGTTAAAAAGCAATCTACATCCAATCACAAATTCAAGGGTGAACACGACCAAAACATTATGGTGGTTCATACTTAGGACTGGGAGATATTGTGAGTTTGAGAAAGAAGGGGATGTTTCTTTTGTCTCATAATGGTAGGTAGAGTCATGGTGTAAGAATATTGTCTCCCACCGCCAGCAGGACACAAGCTTACGTAGCTCTACAACCAAAGGCAACTTGAAAGCAAACAGCTAAAATCAGAGAGCATAAACTGTTAGCTTTACATGTGTGGTTTTTGTTGGTTTTGTCCTTAGGATAACTGCAATTTTAAAGTAAAATACAAGTGTTTTGCATTGTTCTAACAGTGCAATAAAAAGGTTACTGTAAAACAGAGTGGACTTTCAATAAGCACAGAAATGTCAAAAGGTAATATATTGGCCCTGTATATAACGATATCACATTCTCTAGTAACATTAATATTTAATTTATAATTAGGAAGAGAAAAATCTGTGTTCCATCAGATTCCTACCTACTATAGAACTCATTTCTAATCTGTCATTAATTCATTTTTTAATGCTTTAATCTCCAATTATGTTTTCACTGCATTAAGAAAAAGCATTTGAAACATTGTTAAATTGATTTTAGTGAACTTTTCTGTCTTTTTTTGTGACTGTCTTACAGTCACCATGAAATGTATGAACTGTCTGCATATGGCATTTTCTACATAGCTTTGGATAATCTTTTTTTTTTATTCCAGTCTTGGGAAGGACCACAACCAGAAGGCTGTGGTAGAATGTACAGTTGAGGCAACTGTGGCATAAGTTTCTTACAGCTTGTGATTAATGGACTGTGTGATGAGCCTTGCTCCTGATTCAGCTCATTGATTTTTGTGGGCTTTCCTTAGAGATGCAAGAAATGGGCAGGAGAGCAAGACAGAAAAAAGCATTGAGCAAGTCATTTCTGACAGGATCCTCATTAAATCCATCCTCCCACTCTGTTGGCAGTACCACCAACACTCAGGCTTCGTCTTCTTCCTACTTACCAAACGTCCTACTGACTGCCATAACTTGTATAGTTGATCTGTTTAGTACACAACATCTACATGGCAAAAGTGCTTTTCCTAATGTCTGAAATATTGCTGTACTTCGGGACCCTAGTAGTACTAAACAGAGAAGATACAACTCTGTATACACTGGTGGAGATGTTCACCTTTTCCACATCAACTTAATACTGTTCATTGCCTTGTGTCTCCCCCAGATCGTGCTGTGCAGTTGATTAGTCATTTTCCTACAAAGAAATTTCTCCCTCTTGAATACTATCTTATTTGTCATAGACAACTTCTCCATTTTGTAGAGATCATTTTCAATTCTAACCTTCTCTTAAGTTATTCTTGCAGTCCATCCCAGCTTCAAATCCAATAACCACACATGCTATTCCATCACCCAGGTCATTAATAAGTATGTTGAACTGTATTAGAGCCTAGACAGGTCTCGGAGGAATCTCAGTCAGCTCGCTCTTTCATTTTGACAACTGATCACTGATAGTTCTATAAATATAATTTTCAAAACACCCTTGCATTCTCCTTATTAATTTCTTCCCCATTATGTTTCAAAAGCCTGATTATGAGACTGTCATATAGAAAAGAGTAAAAAACATTAGCAAAGTCAGGGTATGTGACACCTACCATCTACTGTCTAACCACAACGTCTGTTACCCTGGGGAGGATTTGAAAAGGAAGTTAAATTGATTTTAATACAATTTATTCTTAACAACTCCATGCTGTTAGTCATTTCACTCTTTTCAGGGCTGTTGACTTTGACTGTAACGCTCTTGACAAGAGTAACATAATATTGATAGTACTAGTAGGATCCATCCCACACTTAATAATTATCTTTGTCCTAAATTCCTTTATTAAAATTTTACAGAATGTGAGAACTGACATTACTCAGCTATCAGAAACCATAAACACATAAATATTCAGTTATCTGTAACTTTTAAATTAGACAAGTATGAGGGCAAACAAATAATAAATCTCCAGTGTCTTAAAAGAGACCAAATTAAATTGGATGAATAATTTCAGTTGTCATAATTATAAAATTATATTATAAAAAAAAGCTTGCCAGAAAGACCTGTTATTAAAGCATAGCACTAGTAGTGCTGAGTCTCTCACTAGAATGTGATTAAGTGACAAAAGCTCATTGTAAGTGGACTAAACGTTGCAATGTCTATCTTTACTCAGCACTCACTATTTAAATGCTTATTTACTGCAGTCTGAACTCAGGTTTCAGATTAAAATCAATGCCAACTAAAAGTGTTTCTATTTGGTTTGCTTTATTAGAAGCACTCTGCAGAATGTGGCCCACAGATGCGAGATGGAGGTCCATTTGTCTGCCACAATTTCCTACATGGCACTTTGAAAAAGCTCCCCATTTGTTCTACAGAATGCATGCTCATGGATCCATGTTCTGGATCCAGCCTGCAAAGCATCTACTCAGGATCACAACTCTCTTCTGCAGTCCCGATGCAAACTGTAATTAGATTGTGTTTGTTGCTGTATGAATGATTCTGGCAAACTGATTCCTGATGACCTGTTACCCAAGAGCCCTGGCTGTCAGACCAAGACGAAGTCATCTCATTTGGTACCAAAAGGACACATCAAGTCATAACAGAGGAATGTACATATATGGCACATTAGGTTATAGGATTGCATAAATGCTGTCAATTGATCGCTTTGCTCTTCACATTGCTGATGTTCATTTCAGTCATCAAAAAAATCAATAAGACGAGGAAGTTACCACCAAGCTACTTCAAATATGTTCTATTGCTTTTCTAGCATGAAAAGCTGACTACCTAAGTGACAATCGAATATGTCAGTTACAACCAAGGATGCAATCTCAATGGAGCCACCACACTACCAATACAACTTGCACCATACAATGAAAGACTAGATTTAAGTCCAGCATCCAAGTCAATTTGAGTTGCTTCACAAGCTGAAGTCCTACACACTGATATTTTTACACTTCTGCTTTCTCATCTAGAAAGATGCTGGAGGAGGGTAATCTGTCTCTCTGAACACTAAGAACCATGAACTCCTAAAATAAAAAACTCACTATGTGAAGAGATAAGCTTCACACTTCACAAGAACAATTTGATTGATTTGTATATAAATAGATTGAGAATGGTTGAAAGATGCAATCTCAGAAAAAAACAAAACAAAACAAAAAAAACCCCTGATGTAGACATTGTAAAAGAAGGCCGCAGGGCTTTGTTTGCATTTACATTCATAAGCACTCTTATCCTACTTTTAAGTATCTTATCAGAACAATTTGTTCCTTTACCTCTGCAGCTTCTATTATTTCCTCCAGCTGCTATCCTAAAAAACTCATGTTTGAAATCTAATCATGCTTGAAAGTATCCAGTACACAGCTTGTCTTTTTATTACTAGTTAGTCTAAGAAATCAAAGAAAAATTACTACAGTGTTCCCTTCAGACAGTTCTGATATTGAAGAGTAATGAAGGGTGTTGTGGGAAGAAGGGAAGACATCACATTAAGGATTAAATTGAAGTTATGGACTGAGCTTTGAAATGTTCTCAGCATGGAAGAACTGACTGTCAATAAGCCCATGTCTAAAAGACAATAAATTGAGCCTGAAAATAGGCTCTCAGCCTTTCAAAAGGAAGATTGCAGCCAAGTCTGTAGTGTGAGTAGGTTTGGTACAACCTCAAGGCTAGAAACACAACAGAAGCTGCTCAAAAAGGAGGAGAAAAAAACCCAAATGTATTCCTGGAAGATGTGCTGTTGGGCAGGGTACTTCTGTGCTAGCAGAGCTAACTAGAACTAAAGTTTAGGGAAGGACAAGTAAACATAGCTCCTTACGATGAGCCTCCTTTTCCTGCCTGTGACAGAGCCCAGCTTGATGGATGGGCTGAGTCATCAGACACTGAATTGAGTCATCATCTACTACTGCTGCCCTACAGGTTTGTATGCCCAGCTGAGCTTAACAGTGAATGTTTATTCAACACACAATGTCTGCTATAATTAGTTCAGAAATGATGAGTGGAAGGCACTCTCTTACAATGACAAATGAGGGTCACTTGTTTATTAAAAACCTCAAACTCACAACTCTACAGGACCTAACAGCAGATAGTATCAAAGGTTTAAAAGCTTGGTCATTTCACTTGGATCCATTCTGCAAAGTACATCTCCTTGTAGATCAGCATAAGCTGTGCAAAATAAACAGTCTTAACAAATAGAACATGGACCTCCTTGAAATATCCTTTCAAAAATTCCTCAAAACCCCCTTAGTTCCTGGCTTCAGACCCACACAAACAAAATGCCAGTATTTATCTGGCATATTTAGCTGTAATTTTCAGCGTTATATCCCTTGAAAGGGAAAGCCAGTCATTCTTACCAGTGCTCAACAGTTTAGAGATTGATAGCTTATTTCAGTAGCTGATTTTCATCTATGTTTACAGCACCCACATGCTACTGAATGTGTTCTGCAAATTCACACTAATCTGTGAGAACTGCACAGATAAGGCAGTATAACTCTAAGCATGAGTTTCCAATGATCAAAGTGATTTTGTTAAATAGCTCCATCATGGAAATTGGCAGATTCTCCCCCAAGAGACAAGAAGAAAGCAGAGCAGAAGAGGCCGTATTCTCAGTCTGCGACCGGAGAGGCCTTTGGCTGTGTCTTATTAAGCTTCCTAGAAAACAGTTTATTTCACAGCACAGACTTTCAAGCTTTTTAATTCTTTCCTTATTCTGGGGGGACCAGAGATTATTAAGCAGCCAAGGGCGCAAGGTAAACTTTCACTCCAGAAAAATGCATCCCCATTTAGCACTGGTTTATAGAATCATAGAATGTTAGAGGTTGGAAGGGACCTATTCATCTTCTAGTCTAACCCCCCTGCCAGAGCAGGATCACCTAGATCAAGTCACACAGGAACACGTCCAGGGGGCTTCCCTCCAAGGTTTGTCAGCAGTGGAAACCCTCTGGCTCTAACGCACCCTCCCCTAAACTATAAGCAGGCAGATGTTTACAATACACATTTTGCAGCTCCTGGGCCAAGCCCTGGCAGCTAGAGGGTGCTGTGAGGGTGCAGCACAGGATGAGCAGCCCCACCACAGGGCTTCAGCCAGGCAGGGCTTCCCATCAAGCCAGGCACGGCCCTCAAGAGCCCTTCAGTGACTGATGCCCAGGGAGCCCAACCAAGCCAGGGCTCTTGGCTCCTCTTGGGGCAAGTCTACAGCCCTGGCTGATCTGAAATGGCACCCCTGGGCCTCCCAGAGAAGATTGGTCCAGGAAATTTGGGTTCTGTGGGTACCTCCAGGGACCAAGGATTCCCGTCAGCCAGGTTTCCAGCAACTGCGCGTCTTGTCACTACAACTAATGGGCTCCATGGACCATTTCAATCAGAAGCTACCAGGCTTATTTTCACCAAAATTCTCTACATTCTTCCTTACAAAATTTCCACTTTGAAAGCAGTTGGAAAATAAGCAGGAAATTAAAACAAATTTCAAACTTTCCCTCCAAACTGAAGCAAAATGTTGGCATTGCCTGTGAGCCAAAATTCTTAATTAATTCTGCCTTTAATCAAGCAAGAACAGGATTCTTTGGGCATGATGCCTCAAGCAGCTCTTCCTACAATTTCAGAAACTTGCCCCTGATCAAATTATGGAGCTTAAGGCAGATGTCTGAGAAAAACCCAAGTCCCTATCTCATCAATTGTTCCTTTTGGTATGTATTTTCCTGCAAGGTTTATACTGAATCCCTATGTTTTCATGTCCCCAGTAGGGTATGGAAAGCATTAATAAACTTGAGTTACATGCTTCAGGCCTTGAGAATCAATTCAATTCCCAAGGGAAGAAAGTGACCACAAGTCAGCAGAGGTATGTCTTCACTGACTGCCACCTCTGGGTTTAAAAATGGTCTCTTTAGACAAACTTTAGAGTGCAAAGCAGCTTTACAACTAACAAATAGTATTCAACTATGTGTAAAATTAATTTCAACAGCTAAATTTATTTATTTTACAAAGCAAGTAACCATATCAGACTAGAGGGACAGTATAACAATCATAGTTCTCAATAAAGAACTGTAAATATTTCACTTGCTGACTGATGATAAAAAAACAAGTAAAACCATATATTTTTATCTCTAAGTGCAATTAGGAATATAACTACTTTTACCATCCTACAGCAGGTTATATACAGGTCTGTTTCTAAATTGACACCTCCACACAAACATAAGCAATTACATTGTCATTATTCTGCTAGACTTTAATTAGCCACTCACATTAGAAGTGCCCTGAGATTTCACTCAGTGTAAGGGTCTGTAATTAGTGTAATTAAGATAATATTTTGATTACGTGGCTTCAGTCTTTTAAACCACGTAATGGGAAACTGAGCACATTTTAAAATGACCGTCCTTCGAAAAAAAGGAAAAAGAAACAAACAAAAGCAACAGTCTGACAGACCCATTTGTTCTGCATCATCACACTGGCCCCTCACTCACACCATGTCACCGTTGCCTGGGAAGCTGCATCCAGCTGCTAAAAGAGGACAAAAGTGGACCTTGCAGAAGGACCACCTTTTGTGTCGAGCAGCTGGCTTACAGCCAAAGCTGATTACACACGAAGGAGCATGAAGGTTTAGCTGATTTACCACCTCATCCTGACAGTTCAAAGCACTTTCATCATTAACTTCCTGAAGGTACTGTGCAGTGGGTGAAATGTGCTTCAGCTCCGCACAGTTTAACTCTCATCTACATTCTCACTTCAAAGTTTGGTCCCTAATGTAAAATGCTCAACACCTCTCTTCCACTTTTATTTTTTGTCTTTATCCACAGTTTTACTAAGAAATGCAGCTCATTTAGAGAAACTGAAAGCCCGAGGAACCTCAGAGGAGAAATGTGATACAGAGGGAGAGAGATATGGCATCCTGCATTTGAATCAATGATCTTTGCCCTGACTTATAGTTTGAACAAATCTTGGTAGAGTCATCAATATGAAATATGTTCCGCCTTGAGTTGTCATCTTTCTGTTTTGAACTGCTGCCCATGCCTCCAGGAGAGTTGTAGAAGCATGAATTGGGGGTGACACGTACCACTTTTCTACTCCTAACCTGAGAGATGCTTTTATCTTCTCCCTAGCTTCTCATTTTAAGAATGACACTTCAGTCTATTACATTAAATACAGACTTTGGCTAAAACACAAAGGCAAGTGGTAGTTAATTCATCCTCAGTATACAAAACCTGATAGCAATGTGCATATGTAATTCAGCTGAGGTCTTCCTTACCCTGAGTGATAATTCAGCACTGTATGTGAATATTTGAACGTTTACCTAGAGGTTTAATAGCACCAATAACAAAAGAAAAAACAAAACCAAACAAAAAAAAAACAACCAACCAAACAAAAAAATCCTTAGAAATCTTTTAAAGCCCAATATTGGTCAGAAATGAAGAAATACCACTAAAGAACTAAGAGTCCCCGATTTAAATTCTTGGAGGTTTGAACTCTGGGGAATTGGAATTCACCCTAAACTCTGTAGAACAAGCAGACAGCACTCAGCCCTCCCAGATATCTTGCCTCGTTCCATCTTTACAATAACAAAAGCACTTCTCACGACAGGTTTCAGCAGTCCAGAGGATCAACATTGCCATCAACATACTTCTACTGAATGGACTGCCTTGTGGGGTTAGTGTCTTTAAAAGTCACCATGAAAACCTGAACAGACCGAAAATTAATTCCTATTGCAAAGTGTAAGAAGTAGAATCTCTGCACAGATTTCTATAACTGTGTTTTCCCCTCCAGTCCATCAAGCTGGAGGGATGCAGACCAGCATGGCTTCTGTTGGAAGAAAACTTTCTCTCATCTTCCCACACTAAGGGCTAGAATAACAAGCATTTCCAGGCCTGAAACTAGCCTACAGAATTTTAATTTCAGATCCCGTTCTCTTAATTTTCTCAGCACAGTTGTCCCAGCTCTCACCTCCAGATTCACAGAGCTGCAGCTGCAAAATACCATTATGAGAAAATCAGCATAGAACTCTCAAGCATTCTTTAAGTTATGGATATATTAAGCTATTTCTTCTCTGGAATTTATTTCTTTTAATATGGAAAAATTTGAAAGAATTTTTATAACTCTAGAGCGCAACGGAACAAATGTCTCTCAAACTTCTATGCTCTAAGTCACTTGCAAAAGCAATTAATCACATCAGGTACTCCTGTATTTGCTGGTTTTCCCACAATTCTTCTTATATTCTCTTGCCAAAAGAGTACACCTCACACAATTTTTATGTTCCTGGGGTGATTGATTAAATGCTATCACCACTTTCACCAAAACATCCCTAAGATTTGAATTATAATTCTGAATATTCCAAACTGGGGAAAGATGGTCAGGAGGAGGCTAGTTTAGACCTCTGCAGATATAAAGGCAAGCTTACTGCTACACTCCAGCTCATCTACTTGTCTAAAAAAAGGATGATTTATAGTCCATTACTTCTACACATCATTAGTACCTGAATGAATTAAAGGCTTCCCAAAAGATATTGTCTCTAAGATATCTCTCATAAGCATAATAGGAAATGGTGCTAGAGAATTCCTGGAGGGAGAGCTGATTCCTTCCCTAGCTCCTTTATTTATAGTTAGGTTACCTATAGGCAACTGATTCTGCTTCTCTCACAGGTTTATTTTTCTCAGCCAGGGTTAATGTGTTCACTGTATCACTGTACAGAAAGTATGGCCATTACAATGGTACCTGCCTTGAGTAATTTAGCAGTGGTCTGTCAGATACTTCTGACATATTACAAACAAATATTTAGTCCAGCTGTCCCCTGGAAACTGGTGAAGCAATACTAAAATGTGTCATATACTAGTGGCAGATTTCAAGATCTAAGCAAATCCTTCAAAATCGTTGCTAGCCCAGTATCCAGAAAGTCATTAGAATATTTTCCCTGAAAAGCCTTTAGAAGACTCATATCTAGCAAATAAGATTCCTTCCTCATGAAGGAATATTATACACATAATATTTTCCAGTTTGTTTCCCTCAAACCTCTGAAAGCTTGAGAGGTGAGTACAAAAGTTAGAAGAGCAAACAAATACCCTGACACAATGTCAGTGAACAAAGGTGCAATCACAAAGCAAGTAAGAAACCGCCGTCATACCTGGATTTACCACTTAGATTTTTCACCCATCTGCTACTTGGATTTAGAACACAGAACTAAGCCAGTTATTTGTACATCCCAGGTGAACAGAAGTAGCCCACTGTAACTGTCTTTCAGGTAAGGTTTGACTATGTGGTTTTTACTCCCAGCAAGGCTGCCTTTCCTACAAACGAGATGCACCACATGCATTTTGTTCATGCATCAGGCACCCATCTTTTCAAGACCATGCAGTGTTGAACACTTTCTGACAGTCCACAACAAACTGGCTGCATGAGCAACTTACACAGAAAATGTTAATATGGATTCTTGTTTATCCCCCCAATATGCACATATCCTTATGTATACCTATAACAAGCTATTATATTCAAGGCACTTGCTTGTTTTCAGCCTATCCCATTATTAGCATTCCTCTCCACTACTGTAATCACAGACAACAAGAATCAACACTTAATAGCCACTCTGAATACAAAAGCATTTCATTACTGCTTCCCTAAGAGTTCTAGTTCATACTATGCCTAAGCAGAAGCTAAAGCATTCCTGTGTATCTCCTAAGCAGGTGAATATTTGCCAGATGCATGACAAGACCATTAAGAGAGATTTTGAGCTCACACGAACTGTTGTGCCTAAAACGCACCTTTGATAAGGTGCATAACTATCACTTAGATACAAAACATTATGCACAATCAGTATTACTGCTCTTCTTTTATTACCTTTGGTGTGACAGTAAAGTACAGAGAGGCAGCAAGTAGTACAAGTACCATCTCTCCTACCTATGTTACTTCACACAACTTCTCTATTTTAAGTCAAGGGTAAGAATGCCAGGTTACCTGTTTGCTGCTATTTTACTAGCAGAGCAGGTTAGATACACTCACCTTCTAAGGATGCAACTATGCTGAGACAATGCAAAGTGCACATGATACATTCATCCAGCAAAACTAAATGGCTCAATAAATATGTCAGTGAAAGGAAGGTCAAATTGTCCTCCTTTTATAAGGGACTAATTGTATACACAAATAGTTAATTTGCCAATTTGAATCAATTTATAATAGCATATTTTCGTTAGACAGAGGTCAAAAATGCCCCATTCTGTTCAGTTATGAATAGTGTAGATATGGGACTCTGCCAAAGATAGCTCATAAGAATTGTAAAGAATATTTCCATGGGGGAATTTGCTTTTTAAGGTCTCTTTCAAAGCCCAGTACTTCAGACGAAGTAATAACTTTTTCTTATATCCATTCAGAAGTAGACAAGCAGTGCTTCCTCATCTTTTATATCCTTTAAAATAGAAATACCACCTTAAAAAAAAAGGTTTAAAATCTAAAGACACAGTATTATTCACTATATTATGATCTCTGTGGTCCCTAGAAGACATAATCCTTTGAGGTTAATGACACTTTAGAGAGCCAACTAAAATCTGTCTGTTCTGCTTCATCCATAAGGTGCCAACTGCTGTAGCAAAAGTAGATAAATGAAAGCACAAAGACTGTCCAAAAGCTACACAACATCCAAATGTCTTTAATTTATATTTTGTATTTGAAAGATGAGTTGATAAAGCATTATCCCCTCATACAGAAACCAAAAGATCCAAGCCATTTCTTCCCTTTGCTAAAGCATTTTAAAATACCCAATACAAACATTTGTTTGTGATCCACTCCTGCCCCTATCACTCCTGGCAGAAATAAAAACAAGGGAAGCTGTCAGGGTAAATCTATTGACTGAAGTATCCACAGAGGGACGGGGCCTTTTTACTCCATTCCAGGAAAGAAATTCAATCAATTGATACTGTGCTATAGGAGAACACCATCTTCAATTTTACCACATAAAACAAGATGTACACCAGAATGATTCCTATTCTTCCACCTTCCCTTGGTGGAATTGCATGAACAGAAATAACGGCATCACCTACTTAGGCATTGCAAATACACTGTGGATAGTTGGACGTGAAGTCTTTCATTACTGAATTAAAGTATAGAGCTGACTAAATTAATATAAAATGACTAAGTTTCTGTTTTACTTTCAAAACTGTTTGAAAACTGAAATGAATCCTTTCCTAGTGAGCATTTATCATCCTGTTATATTCACCTGGGGGGATGTTAATGATTTTGGACTACTGCCTCCAGCTCTTACTTCACCTCCAAGTGGGTATTATGTGATGGCAGTGTGCATTTCATAAAGATGTATTGCTGATTATATTTCCATTACAGAATATAGCCAAGTCTGACTTCTAATTTTCCCAGACTAATCTGCCACTGAGAGCTTTCTGGCACTCATGAGTTCATTGCAGAGAAAGGATTTCTTCCCCCACCCCTCCTTTCAACTCACATAAATACATGTCCACAGTGTGAGAGTAAGTTAATTAGGTTTGTCCACAATAATTAGAATACTGACAGAGCCTCTTTAGCTTAGCAAAGTGCTCTTCATTCAGTTATTCTTTTTGCTTCATAGAAGTTCAATCCCCCTTTCAGCAAAACACCTCAGAAGTAACAAAATTTTAGACTAGGGGCTTGTATCTCCCAAAAAGCGTCTAAGCACGTATTTGAAAGTACTACACAGACACTGCTAAAAAATTATAGGCTCACACCTAGTCAAAGTAACAACTCTGTGCTGTATGTAAATTCCTTAATGCTATTACTAAATTAACATGAAAATTCACTAGGGCATGATAACACTTGGAAAACATCGTGCTTGTCAATCAGATATTGAATGCACGCAGACTTTAGCATTTGCACAAGGAGTAAATTTCCTTATCCAAATTATGGTCTTGAAAAAGAGAAAGTCACCCGCCTTTCAGTTCTGGTTCTCA
Organism: Chloroceryle amazona; assembly: GCA_027560015.1. Lineage (NCBI taxonomy): Eukaryota > Metazoa > Chordata > Aves > Coraciiformes > Cerylidae > Chloroceryle > Chloroceryle amazona. Next base: position 18,846 of record JANHFX010017166.1, read on the forward strand.
AATTTTCTAGTACAAAATAATAGCCTGTTGAGAAACCTATCACCTCCAGTTTGTCTGTAAAAATAAGCTTGCTTGCTCTGGGCTCTGTTTATTCTCTTCCTAGATCTGGAATGGTATTATTTGATTACTGATTTCTATGCAGGAGGAGTTATACTTGAGCTGTTTATTCCAAGAAATAAAGAGTATTTCCTATTGCTGGACTTGAATAGAAGTAGCTAGGACATATTGGAATATAAAAAAGGGAGGGTATGCTCAAAGCAGCAGAGAATTCTGAACCGCACTCAGAGCAAGCAAAGAGCTGTTTATTGCATGAGTCACACTAGCTGCACAGGATGACACCTCCTGAGTTATGTTCTAGTATTTGTTTTTAATTATTAATGTGTTTTGCTCTGTTGAGATTTATTTATTTATTTTCACTGATCCATAAAGCTCATCTCACATTAGCAGCACAGATTTCTTGTCAAGACTGTTCTGCATTTCCTACTGTTTAGAATGTAAACATTCAGGTAAAATATTTGGGTCTGACTCACTTTTACAATTCCCTAAAAATGTAAATACGTTACTGTAATTGCCTTCACCAAATACTATTAAGTTGAGTAATGGAAAATAAAAACATTGTATATTATGAAATACAAAGCTAACAAATACACAGTCCAAGAACAGCAGCATAGGGAACATAGTAATTTCCACATGGAGATATATGTTAAACATCACTTTTTTTTTTTTCATGTTTTCTGTATAGATATTTGCATGAATTCATGTTTGTCCAAAACTGCCAGAACCACATTGGATCTAGTCCTAAAGTATGTGTCGTTGTAAGCAAAGATGGTATGCAACATCCACTTGTAAATAATACTGTAAGAAAGCAGCTGAATCTTAGCACAAGCATGAGGATAAATTACCTATCCTGGAATGATCTTCCTAAGCAAAGTTCACAGATTGGTTTACTGCTGAAATGACATGCATGGGACTCTGGTACTTTGTTCTCCTTGTGTATGTAGCCTGCTATTTGTTAATGGTATCTACCATGCTCTGTGCCTCAATTTCCTCATTTGTAAGATACTGGTACTGCTCTTCTGTGATAGTGATTTGAGTGTATTCTCCAATAGAAAAATCTTAAAGAATCTCTACAGTAGGGATATGTACGAGTTAGAGAAAGAGGAGAACATTACTTTTTGGCTCTGAAGTCCCGAAAAGCAGAGCAGTATCCTTTTCAAATTAGAGCTGACACTTCAGCTGGAATTGTATATTCAACTGAAGCCAAACTAAAATATACAACAGATGTGCTCTTCATTTTCCAAGTTATGCATCATTACTAGGTGATTAAGCATGATTTTACTTTTCAACCCTGTTAGCATTGCAGAACCACGTAAGAGAACCACAGATCTCCAGTCAGTTAACAAAACTGTCCATCAGTAGAAAGAGAAGAAATTAGAAGGTGTAAAGTCTGAATCTCCATCACATCTTCCAATAAAAATCATCAGGGCTTTAGAGCTGGAAGAAGGAGCATTTGTGCCAAACAATGCTTTATCCCCACTATTTGGGGAGTTTTGAAGGGAAGAAAAGGGGAAATGATCTGGAACAGAGGTACATCAGCCCCATTAAGAAACACTCAGCTTTGTAAATAATTTAAAACTATCACATTAAGGACCTGCCTTCCACTTCATTCTTCCTGGAATCATAGCATATCCAACAAAGTCCATGGTCACATGGAACAGTCAAGGTTCTCTGTATGGTCTTATCTGTTTAATAACTTTATCTTCTAAAGAGAAATTATCACATACTGCAGCACTGAATTCAATCTCAAGAAATGAATTCTTTGCCCTTTAGAGAACATGTAACTTCTTAGCTCAAAAAAAGGCTACACAGTGCAGTGAAACAAAAACCAGCACGCACTGACAGAGCATCCAGTGTAAGGGAATCTAGTTTTAAAATGATCTTTCCACAGCTTCTTTTTTTTTTTACCTTCCTGACCAGGAGAACAACACAACTAAAAACAGAACAAAACACCCCTGCTTTTACTCTGATACTAAGCAGTGATTGCAATCCAATATTAAAAATATATAAAGGGAAAAAAGAAATGCAAAATAGACCTTCCATAGATTGGATAATAAATTCTGAGGATTAAAAACTTATTTTTTTTCACAAAATGGAAATAACAATAAAGTAATAATTTAAGGGAATATTTTTAATGTTTCTGTAATAAAGCAAACCGCGGAATGCATTTTATAGAAACATTTTTAAAGGAACACACTGTCATACGACAGCTCCACTATCTCCTATTGACTTCTCAGGTCATTCCTAGGGTTCTCAAGTATGCAAAGTTTGTTGCAGTAGTCTGGATTTGGCAAAGCACTAACAACGTGCTTAATTGCATATGATCTAGATTTGCCTACATGTGCAACACTAGGCTGGTAAAAAGGCAACTCATCTCTTTCACTGTTTAGACTGCAAAGCTGAAGACAGTTTGCTTAAGAACAGAACAGCATCTAGCATAATTAGGTCACTCTTTACATGAGCATCTGCTTAACTTGAACATTCATATTTCACTCATCCATCTATATCTTGGGAGTTACTTTCACTTCAGCAGGTTAGGGGTATGGAAAGGTTACAGCATTTTCCTAGGACTAGAATGACAACAAAATGTGACTCAGCTAGTTACACAGTACATCAAAAGGATGAATCACTTTTTCCAGGCCTATTTTTATGTATTGGAATACAGAGTAGATCTCAGATGCACTTCTTGTTTATAACATTCTGAAACTCATTTTTAAACTGACTACTTAAGATCTGCTCATCCACTAGTACACAGGTGATATTCAAAAAGTGTTACTCATTTACAGTTTGCAGATCCTTAAAGAAGGTTGAATCCATTTAAGAAGATCTTTAGCTTAAAAGAAAAAACAACAAGCTATTTCAGAGTTTTTTCATAGCAGTTGAATGAAGAATGAGCAACTGTGAGCATTTCACTCTTGAGGGAGAGAAGGAATGAGAAACAAAACACCTCACTGACAATTCACAGGAGTGATTTGTCTTTCAGCTAGGGGAAAACTGGCTAGAGGAGTTTCCCAGAACTGTAAAACAAATAGCCAGGAGTTCACATCTCAGACAGCTCTTTAAAATTCTCCTCTGATTTATTATCATCAAAAGCTAATGAATCCTAACCCAAAAGCTAGCAATGGAAATTGACTGGCCAGCCTTTCCTTTTCTTACAATCACTAATGGCTACATCTCTGAAATTAAAGAGATAGAGAATTAACACGAAGACAGAAGTCATGTCTAGTTCTGTAACCCCATCTCTTTGGCTGCCCTCAAAGCTGACAATTATTAAACTGAACTGTTGTTTATTCTTCTTTCTCCATAAAAAAAGATAATGTAATGCCTGTCCTGCAGCTAGGGGTATACGTGCTATTCTTCATCAATAACACTCTGCTGCTACTTAAGCAAGAGATGCACCATGTACTGGTAAAATAAGAGTCAGGAGCCTGATGCCTGCTTTCCAGTCCTTTTCAATTCCTTTTAAAAACTGTAAAGTTTTAGGATATGGGCAAGAAACTCACTAGAGTCAGACCACATGACCAACATGGGGAAGACACTACCATCTTGTGCACCCTACAGAGCAAAATAATATCTGCAGAAGACGTTTCATGTGGAACTTATGGCAGGGATGCTACAAATATTCGTAAGAGGTAAGTGCTTCATAGCAAGGCTCTGCATCACATTTTGAACATGTTGTTGCCAGTAGTATTTTTCTGTACCACCCCTTCTCCACAGACAGCAACCTCTAGACCATCACTCTGGGAAGCACTTCTAGTATCAAGTAGCCTGTCCCTGAGACTGCCCAGGTGCACCCTCATGAAAGCAAGAACTTCCACCATTGGCACCTGAGCACAGCCATAACACATCAAGCCTTTCTTAATATTTTGGCCCTTTGTGGCATCTGGAAGTATCAGCAGGGTTCACGTGGCACATCAGGTGACTTATTGCCTAAGCGCAAAAATCAGACATCAACCCCAACATTAAAAAACAACAAAAAAAAAGAAGCCTCGAAAGGGATTTTATTTTTCCTCAATATGTGGATACGGGGTTGAGCTAACAGTCAAGTATCATTTCAGTCTGTGGCTATAAGACACCTGAATGAGGGAGTAGGTCCATCAGAGCTGGTAGTATCCCACAGCTCCCCATCCTGCTGTATCAAGGTCCTGGAGGCTGCTGAGAGCCTGAGACAGACTGCACAGAGCTCCTTCAGCAGAGCTACTGGTGGCTGACAGCTCCCTGTCAGTTAAAAGAGGAGGATGGCTTTTATTTGCCTTTTTGCACCTTCAGGAGCAGTTAATTTAGGCTAAAATGTGACTGACACTCATTGTCCAAGGGCACATTAGGGCTCTACAGAGCCATCAGAAAAATCAACAAGAGCAGGAGCATATTTGGCACTCCAACCCCCCTTTTTTAATCCTCAAGCAGGTAAACTCTTCAGTTTCCCAACTCAGAAGACTGATGCATTTGGTTAGCTGAAAACTATAAATATGCTAGTAAAAAAAAAAAATGGTAGTACCCTAGGAGGGAAGAAAAGCTACTCTGGAAAACTGTCAAACAATGGATACTTTTGAAAGCAAACTGAATGCTTTGATCAACTTATACAGAAACATAGAAGCTAACAAGCTTTTGCTGTGGCTAGTCTAGGGCACTCAGTATGTACAGCAACTTAGTTTCTGTAAGAGAGTGAAATGATACAGCTCTAGACTCCCAGAAAACCTTGCTAACTATGTCATAGCAGTATGTTTAACTAAGGAATGCAGAGCTCTCTTTACTTTCTGACTAATTTTTTAAGTCTCTGAGTGAATAAGGTCTGTTCTGCAAAGACAATTATTCCTAATCAGTTTTATTTGCTTCCATCACAGACAAAATAGTTAACATCGACATAGATTATTTTCTTCCAGTGGGTTGTTCACAGCATGAACACTTGCAATCTTTAGTCTGTTTTTTTATAGAATATTTAGAGAGAAAATTTTGTTCCAGACAACAATATTTAATTTAGAAAATGCTGTACTGACTTACAGCTTTATTAACTTAATGAGATGAATGTGTCTTCGGTCACAAAAGAGTGCCGTGATGCTGTTTGAAACAAGTTTCCAGGTCTTTTTTCGGAAGTTCTGTTTTCCCAAGGCAGAACTCTGATAGTTCATGCAAGTCAGCAGGAGCAGTGGAAAGATAATGTGAATATCTTAGGGCATATTGCCATTAATGCAGCAGATATCTTTCTAACTAAACAATTAAAGCCATATCCTTTCCATGACTAGTAATAAGTCAAGTAAAGTCCGAGCAGGGGAATTGTTTAAGCACCACAATAGAAAATATAATTTACTTATTAATTTAAAAAAAATGTTTTTTGATTAATGTTTTACACTAATCAAATGATCAACAGCAAATTTGGGGCCTAAAGTATGAAGAACTTATGGCAGTAACTCCGGTGTTAACTGTTAGGGAACAATTAAGATTTAGATGACTATAGCATTAATTCAGGCTGAAAAAATGTAAAAAGCAACCCAGAACACTAGAGACACCAAAAAGGTCACATACACAGTATCTAAACAGTGGACTGAAATATCAACTAAGCTATTAGCAAATGTTAATAAATTAATTTTCCATGGCAAAGGGCACGGGGTTTAGAAAAGGGCACATTTCTTTAAAAGCAAGTGTATGTGGCTAGACCATCAACTGCTTGAAAAGCAGCTTCTGCTGTGACCAGAAATACTACACACTTTAAGTCTAAGGCTTACATTTTGTTGAACCAAATAAAAACCAAACAAAAAATAATGTAAACAAAAGACAAAAAAACCTTTTCATTTTCCTTAGGTAGCGCATTTGGCAAGCAATACTAAGATTAGCTTTCAATGACATAAGGCAGAATACGATGAACTTTTAAAAGACTACCTTTTGTCTTTCATACAAAGCACAAGGCAGATGAAAATGCAAATGTCCATTTGCTTAGGACGAGTTTTTATAGACGGAATAGCTATTATTGCAAAACTTTTGCCAATACAGGTAAAGCAAGCTTGTGTAGGTTTCTTTGGACATGTACATGAGGCTAATTTTGATGCTATTTACGTAACAAAATGCTATTTCCTACTAAGGTAAACTTCAATTTAGAACTTGATCTGTAAATTAAAGTTTGTCCATGATTTTTCATTCAATAATAGTACCACAGGCACAGGTGTGAGCAGTACCTCAACAAGTCAGTTTTAAATCAGGGTTTCTAATGCAAGTCTTAAAGAAGTTGGAAACCTAATTTATTTAGCAGGCTGTGATAATGCTTCATGGCTCTGATGAACAACTTGGAGAACTTAAAGTCGTGGAAGAGTGAGCCCAGGAAGTCCCTCTTGGTATGTTACCAAATATGACAAAAATATTTCCAGACTGAAAATCTAAGGGCAGCTACAAATTGTGCTTCATTTGTCTACATTCAGCCCTATTTGCAAAGCTGAATGATTAGATGAGGGCAGAGATTGTAACTAGAAAACACAGAGGCAATACAATCTCTCTGCAATCATCCTCAAACACTGTGGGAACCAAATGTAAGTTTTCCCTCAGTTCCCTCAATGAATATTTACCTCTGACTATTGCATATCTTCATCCGAATTGCTGCCCATCTGAAAGGCAGTTGCCACAGACTGCAGAAATTATCGCACAGAAACAAAGCAATGTTTCTACCTTTCACATGACAGCAAGGAGAGTTATTTCTGTGCAGTCTTCATGTATTGAGTACCACGCCAGTGTTAAAGAAACACAAGCCCTGCAACATAGTAATTGGTAGGGAACATAGCAGAAATCAGGTCTTTCAAATAAAAAATGTAAAATACTCATTTCAACTCTTAACAGATGGGTAGGGCTAGTTTTGAATTTATATATCTATTCACATATTCTGTTTTGTCTTTCCATAACCTCCCAGACTGCAAAACAAGAGCAAACAGATAGACTAGCTATTTTATGCGAGGTCAACAGAAATGTCAAAATACATCAGAAAAGAAAAGAGAAATAGGGCATCCGAACATGATCTTAATCACATGGTGAGTATTGATATGCAGTAAGAGAGTTAATTCTACATGAAGTCAAGGTCTCAAAAACCCCCAAATTTCAACTGGGCAAAGTAATGATGTTAGTGAGATTTTTAAAAAGTGTGTTATAGGCTAAAAAAAGTGTGCAAATGCCAGCATCTCTGACTACTTTGGTAGCATCCTCTGATACGAATTTTAATGCTTATTGCTGCCACAATGGAATCCACTTTGTATGCGTTCACAGTCTTGGTTGACATGTGAAAGACCTGAGCTCCCTTCAAACAAAATAGCAATTCCTAAGCATAAGAAACCTTGCTTGTGTGTCACAATGTGTTAGTTGTGTCAGCAAAAAGACAGCTCAGGTGGCACTGCATTTTTCAGGTCAGACATAAGAGATTCACAAAAATAACAGAACAGATAACATTAAACTAAATATCAAGTCACTTGTCATTTTGATCATTGGAAAACAAAGCAAAAAACACTTAGCAAAAGCAACAAAACAAAAACCGCATACACACCCCAAAACCAAACCAAACCCAAACCGAACCCCAAGTCTACACAAAAACCACAAAAAGACCCCAAAGGAACAACCAGGCAGAAACACTGAACACCAGCAGGAAAGTGATCTCAGCTGTGACTGGCATTGTACAGCAAGCAATAAAGTGTATGGGACTTTATAACATCAGAGTTAGATGTCAAAGTTGAGAGCTTTTTATATCATTGCTAAACACTCTCATACGATAGCAGTACAGACTCCTTCACTGAGACAATGCTCTTTTTTGGATTCTATATGCAATGAGTAGCATGAAATCAGTTGTTTTAACACATGGTCTCAAGCAAAGTCTTTTGTCTGTGGAGTCTAATGGAAGGCAATTAATCCCTGGCAATATAAAGCTTTAATCATATGAAATAATGTCTAATCACAGCATTTTTGTCTCAGAGCAGAATCTAATGCAGAAACTCAGTGCTCAAGTCCTAAATTTCATTTTTAATGAATGTCAAACCCTGACTTCCTTTCAAGTGCAAGGCACACGTTAGTCCTAACACACATGCTTCAGTGAAATACCTACTCAAGACCTTCACCAAGACAAACACTGGGAAGTGAACAGGATTATCGTTTCAAGTACAGGTTGTTAGCTAGGTCAGTGACCTGCCAGCATGGGAGTCTTACAAGAATTTATGTGTTGTCCCTAATGAGAATTTCAGCATTATGAGTTCAGGGAAAAGCTCATTTGTGGATTTCTTTCTTCTCCACTGTGATTTTTCAGCTTTGACATAATAGTAAGAGTTTTAACAACAATAAGGCTCTAAAACCCACTGGAGTTATACACACAAGAAAAATTTGTACAGTGCTTATTGTTTGAAAATTTGTTTTTGAGTTTAAACACAGATCTCTGAGAACTTCACATAATATATGGACTCTCATCCTCATATATATGGACTCCCATGCTCATCAGATGAAGCTATCTCTCTTCACGGATGCAGCTCTGCTTCTGAAGTAACAAAAATAAGTTTCCCTGATACGTTGGCAGCAGGTCCTATGTTTCCTTACCATTCTAAGCAGCAAGAACAATTGTGTACAGGAGAACATACAGCTTTGTGTACATCCATTTGCAGGCAAAGACCTATGACCATCAGTGTGTTTTTTGTCATGGGGACAACTGTTCATCAGCAACTGGAATGAAATAACCAGTCTTGGTCTCATGCACTACACATCACGCAACTGAACAGACAATGGCTGAACAGTTTTCAGCTCTTACTGGAGTAATCTATTTGAAACAGATGGTTCATTAAATAAAGTCTTTCTGATCCTTGCTCTTTTGATTTTCTGTCAGAAAGGAATCAGTTTCAGCACTTGGCTGACAATTGCAGCTGTTGATCATCAGTTCTGTCTAGTCATACTGCTGAAGGTGGAGTCCATCTGCACAACTGCATGCTTTTTAACCAACTGGATGGGCTTTATGTGGCAAGGTTTTGGAGCAGGGGAGGCTACAGAGGTGGCTTCTGTGAGAAGCTGCCAGAAGTTTTCCCCTATATCCAACAGAGCCAATGTTAGCTGGCTCCAAGATGAACCTGTCGGTGGCCAAGGCCAAGCCCATGAGCAACAACACTAGCATCTCTGTGATAAAATTTAAGAAGGGGGTAAAAAAAAAAACACTGCACAACTACAGCCAGGAGAGAGAAGTGAGAACGCGAGAGAAACAACTCTGCCTGTTCAGGACCCCAAGCTGGAGCAGGCGGATGCCCAAAGGAGGCTGTGACACTGTGAGAAGCCGACACTGGAGCAGGTTCTGAGCAGGACCTATGTAAAGAGCAGCCCATGCTAGACCAGGTTTGCTGGCAGGATTTGTGATCCCATGGGGGACACTCACTGGAACAGTCTGTTCCTAAAAGACTTCACCCCATAGAAGGGACCCATGCTGGAGTAGTTCATGAAAAACTCCACCCTATGGGAAGTACTCATGTTGGAGAGGTTCATGAAGGACAGTCTCCCATGGGAAGGACCCCATGCTGGAGCAAGGGAAGAGTGTAAAGAGTCCTCCCCACGAGGAGGAAGAAGTGGAAGAGAAAATGTGTGATGAACTGACTGCAATCCCCAGTCCCCACCCCCTGAAACACTGGAAGGGAGGAGGCAGAGAAATCAAGAGTTAAGTTAAGCCTGGAAGGAAGGGAGGTGTGAGAGGAAGGTGTTTTAAGATTTGGCTTTATTTCTTAGTATTTTACTCTGAATTGATTGGCAATAAATTAAGCTAATCTCCCCAAGTCAGATCTGCTTTAACCATGACAGTACTTGTTGAGTAACCTCTCCCTATACTTTTCTCAATCACAAGCCTTTCACCATCTATTTTCTCCCCCTTTCCAGCTAAGGAGAGGGAGTGAAAGGGCAGCTTTGGTGGACACCTGCCATCCATCCAGGGTCAACCCATGACACCGACGCATTCCTTTCCCCAACATTTGCTACCCTTTTTTATATTTACTAAGTCTTAAATACCTCTGGATTCAGTTGAAATAAAGAAGATGAATTGGAAAAAAAAAATATATATTCTCTTAGACATGTATTCTCTTTATCAAGAATAAATGGGTTATGTAATTGAGATCTCGCTAGAAAAAGGCCTTCAAAATGGTCAGCCATGAAAACCTGTAAGAATGATCCTGTACTAATCAGGAATTTTAGTGTGTCAACTGCAAAGAGTCCCATCCTTGGAACCAACTTGGGATGGTGTATATAACACAACTCCACCAGTGTCGCCACAGACCGTGGGTCATATTTAGTCTGATGGCACTTAAGCAGCAATAACTGAAAAGAAAGGCAAAAGACAATTTTGTTCCTCCTATAGTTGACAGTTTTACTTGCTCTCCAGTTTCTGATGAACAGCAGAATTTCCTTTTCTTGTCCTTTCATCTCCATTCACGTCAACTTTTTGAGCTCAGTGCTAAAACACGTCACTTGTCATATCCAGACTCTAGTAACACTCTCATACCAACTTTCAGGCAGTTACAGCAATGTCGTTTAAATGTATATTGACTTACCTATAACAAAGACACAGCTTTTAGTTTCTCCACAGTTTTGCACACTCTGATAGCACTATCCACTGCTGATAGTCTTGTCTCAAACATCTCCCTCAAAAGCTACACTGCACATACATGGTATTGTTGAAGATGGATGTTTAATGCAAAATTCCTTTGTCTGAATAATGTTTTTCATCTTAAAATCTCAAGCTGCTGAATTGTATATTAGTCAGATGAAGCAGTAAAAAAAAGTCACTCCAGCTTTTCTTTTACATAAAATATTTAACACATTCTGATACTGCAAAGAAGACTACTTCACTTGTTGCCTCAGGCTAAGTACTCATCATACTCCTCATAATATGGCCATGGCCCTTTTTCTGACTGACAACTGGATATACAGAAGGGCTGATACTCCATTCAACTCCCATTGCTCCCAAGCTACTAAGGTTCCCAGAGAAGTCCCCTGGCTCACTGATAAACCTGTGCCAATTTAATTTCATCTGAACTCATGCTTACACTTCCTTTCTTAATTTTTTTTGTGTGTTTGACTTCCAATAAGTCACCTGGCAAAGTTGCTTTTTACACTATTGTTCAGGTTTTTTATTCTCTTTTAACAGAAACAGACACGTTTTTATTTATAGTACTTTTGTACACTACAAAATAGCTGAAGTTCACAGCTGACCTGGCAGCTGTATTATTATTCCTCCTCACTACTCCATTTTGTCCTAACAGCAGTCTCCATAAGTTAAGACCGTGTTGTGAAGTCATCAGGTATGACTGTCACAAACCATCTTCGGAAGCAAGAATATTCAGGAGCAGTAGCCAATAACAACGACAACTTTTCCAGGTGAGTTGGTAGAGATAGCACATGCCGTGCCTTTGCACAGAGGTTCATGTATGTGAGGAAGGACTGGACTGCTTGCCACTTTTCCCTTCCACTCTACGCCTCCACTCATTTCATATCATCATATAATCCACAGCAATAACTATGGAAGCTTTCTGATAAATATTCCTGAAAAACTTTGTGACAACAGTCTGTAAAAAGCCTTTTGAGACATATTTTGTTTGCGCATAACAGCTACATCAGATAAGGCTCCACCCTTTCGGTATCCAATAATCACCAGTGTGCAAAAGAAAATATGAAATATTTTCACATGAAATATATTTCCACATTCTAAAAAAAACACAAAATTCTAAGATCTTTCTTTAGTGTAATAGCCTCAGTCTTTTCTTGATTCAAATTATAGCCGTATGTCACTTCAAGATCACAGGTGATTCTCTCATATTAAGAACATTTTCATTGTCTGAAAGCAATAAGTATTACCACCAACACTCAGAAATTGCTTTCTAAGCCAGAATAGCATCTGTACCAAAAAAAGTTTTACTATCCTGCATTTTCTAAGCAAAAAGTAAGTTCAACTATATTCTTAAATCACCATGCAAACATAGATTTCAAAAATATCATGTAGGTTACTCTTGCTTTTAAATATAGATGAAGAAAATTTACTTTGCAAAAATGCCTCCCGGTTGAGAATTATACTTGGTGTCCCAAAAGGATGTGTCTTCATTCCAGATTGCTGTGACTACATACAGATAAACTGGCTTTAGATATATGTTAAAGCTCTACCCTGCTTAGTGTTTGATTTTTATAGTTAAACAAAAGGTTTAGTCATGGGTTTTGTTTTGTTTTTTTCTAAGATAGCCTGGATGTCTTTTCACAAACCTTTTTAAAATGCAGCAGACAATTTTGATTATAAAGACAACCTTTACAAAACTACAAGGTCATCATGTGTAGACAGATTGAAATCATAAGTTATTCCTAAGTAAAATCCTTCAGGTTACTCCTAATTCAAATCCTTCAGGTCTTACTGCTGTAAGATCCTTTGATTAACATCAATGGCAGTTTTTTTCAGTTTGAGATTTCAGTATCACACCTACATATGCTACACACACACACACACACAAAAAAAAAGAACAAAAAAAAGGGAAAGAAAGAAAAAAAAAAGAAAAAAGCCCATAAGACATTCTAGCTAATTCAGTAGTGTTCTTGGGACAAGAGCAACGCTTCTGAATGAATGCTCCTGAGATTTACCCATACTAACAGTTGTTAACAATATCTTGAAGAATTCTACAACTATTTCATTAGAGAAAATCAAGTATCATTGAAGGATTGCCAATTATTCCTCTATTTCTATGACATAAAGATGGCTGTCAGTAGGTGGCAAGCGGGATACATTTAGGTCTTTTACAGTCAGATAATAGGAGTTAATATAGGGACATCTTTAGCCTTAGGGGAGAAAGGGAAGCAGAAAGACATTGGGCAGATTTTTATTTTATTCTGTGTAAAACACCACAAAAAGAACACCTTCCCCCCTGTCTTTTTCTCCTTTTCCTACAGGAGAGAAAAACATAAAACCCATAAAAACCCATAGAGGTCTTGTTTTCTCTCAGTTCTAGAATATACCTTTGTCAGTCTGAAGAATCTCTTTTTCTACACTTTCCTCATTAATTCCTGAAGGTGCAAAGTGGGGGAAAAAAAGTAGCAAATAGGGACAGGAAAAATAGCATCAGGACAATGTGATTATGACTAAAGATGATGTCAGAAGGAGCTCTCTTATCTTCCTTTTTCCATTATTTACCTGCTCAGACTGCAATCACCTTTTCCCTATCAATGAGCGTGTCACCTTCATATCCAAGTTAAAACACTAGACTGTATAGTGTAACTCCCAGAAAACAGGTCTTGCAAATCCGGCTTTGATATGAAAGAAAACCAGGATGAAATTTAATAGCTTAAAGTGTTATTTCCTTAAATACAAGCAGTTCAATTTTGCAGACAGGTACACAGTATTTTTAACAATAATATCAAAATCTTATGCAGTATTACTGTTTAAAATAAAGCTTCCTAGATAAAGCTGTCGGAAAATATGAGAAAAAAATACAATTGACTGAAACAAGCTAAGAGCTTTTATAAAAAATATTTAGTCTTCAGAAGTCTATCTTTTGATATCACTTAGTCCATTCTTTTATAGTTACCACCTGTTTCTAAAAGAACAAAGAAAAAATAGTTTACATTTTACTTGCTAAGGATGAAGAAATATCACTTTGTTCCTTAAAGCAAAACTACAATGCAACCAAAAGTTATCAGGCTTTCTGCATAAATGGAGTTCATTTTTGGCATCCCAGTAGATTTCCATCTATCTTCAAATTCACTGAATTTTTGCAAGGGGGGAGAACAGCACAAAACTGGTTTAACTATGGTGAAAGGAGAAGTACAAATGTGTATGTATTTGCTCCTTTTATTTAAGAAAACAAGGTGGGAAAATGTGAAGTCTTATGTAGCCTGCCTTTTCCATGGAACTTTTAGGCACAGGGTGAATAATCAGGTTGTAAAGTTAAGAGTTCTGCCCAGAAACTTCAGTGCATCAGCAGTATCCCAATTGTAAGTATACCAGGAGGTATCAAGATTAGATCTTCTGTGATGATTTTCAAGATCATCGATTTTATCCAGGAGGGAATGTGTTTTTTTCTGTTGTTGCTGTCAGCACTGTCTGCTGAAAAGCAGTTTAGATTGTCCTTGACTTTATTCTTTTCTGTCTTGCAGTTATTCTGCTTTATCAGCCAAGGTCACACAAACTGTTTATACATCTACTTTAATTGAAGGCAAAACACATTAAATGGGAGACATTACCTGCTTTAATTTCAGCTAAGATCACTTGAAGGTCCATGTTTCTGATGTAGTCTTTTCTTTGATTCATTTCTGACTAAACTGCTGAATTAGGATCACTAGTGATGCAAACACTCTGTACCTGAAAGTAAATACCCAATTCACAGCATCTGAGACCTGCAATCGATTCTCAGGATGAAAACCACAATACTGAGCATTCAGCAAATGGTGGAATACCAGACCCCTACAGAAAAAGGAAAAGCAAAGACAGCTTTTTTTTCCCCCCTTTCTATATACCAACGGTACCTAAGAGCACATAGATGCAAGATTGGTGGGACATAGTATGATAAGCACCAAGAATTTGGACAGTCATGGACACCTTCATCTTAATGTAGCATAGTATGCTCCAGCTTTTCCATTATGTCATCCCACATGTAGAACACCCCGAGTTGGTAATTAGCTTGAGAAAGCAATTGCACACACTTCTATTTTGTTCTTTCAACAAAAGACTCAGTAAATTAATTAACTAAAGCATTTAAAATAATTAAGAACTAAAATTACAATTACAGGGTTTTGATTTTCCAAAATAAGTTTTTCTTTTCCCTTTGTCAAAGATAAGATGATTTCCTGAAAAAATGGAAAATTTCTTTGGAAAAAATTACATCCAACTTTTCCCGGAAGGCTCTATGAACGGATCTCTTTCTACTTGGTTAAACTAGAAACAAAGTACTTCATGTAGGTAATATCTTAACAACAGGTTTTGGGTTTTAACCTCTTAATCTCTGCATACATTTTGGTATAATGAAACAAGAAACTGCAGAAAGGATTCTTTCAGGTTCTTTTCTACAGAAGGCTGCTTTGGCCAAGCTGAAGTTCCAGTGAAAAGGAGAGTACAGTGAATCCTGCGAGTCACATAGATGGATTTGCTATGGAATTTTTATGTTCATAAAAGAACAGTCACGCAGCCAAGGAAGCTTCATTTTTAGAAAATAGATATATAAAATCTAATTACAACTTCAAAAAAATTAATGAGGCTTAAAACAGACTACCAGACTGAATGAAGTTTAAAAAGGTGGCAGGATTTTTTGTTCTTTTTTTCCCATTTTCATGTATATTAGTTGCACCAAAAATCTTTGTATTTCAACTGTAGAGGTGCTTAGCTATGGAATACTTGAGGCTTCAAGAAGAACATTGAGAAATGCATTCTGAAAATGTATTCTCAGAGATAAATGAAGATGTGAAATATGGCTAAAGTTTCTTATCACTTTGCTCATAAGACAAGTTTTTTCTCTCTTCTTTCCTCTCAGAGACTCAGCACAGAAAAAAAGCCCAGCATTTAAGAGCTCCCCTAGCAGAAAGCATAGAGTTGATACCTGTGCTAGCAAAGGGACAACGACTTAACTGCCTGCATTCATGTTACAGACTAAATTGTATAGCTTTGATTTTCACGCTATTTTTAACTTGAGTAATGCATGACAAAGTCCTTGACTTTCTTGTACAGCAATGGAGCTCCATGGTGACATCTGCCTAGACATTAGTGATGTAGATAAGAAAACTATGACTCTTCTTTCATTGCCAACAAAAGCCATTGAAGAGCCAGTTAATTTCATTAGCTTAAAGTTTTGAGCTGGACACCTTAAAACAGCTTAAGGTTAACTTATAAGGCAACAGCTTGACAAAATATTTCATTAAAAGGTTCTGGGACTAAGTACTTTTAAGGCATCACTTGTCAGTCAAATTTAAAATTTCTTTATTTCTATTATTTTGATTTGAGCACAACGCAAAAAGAATAATAATATTTCTTTTTAAATTAATCAAACTTACAAAGCAGCTAAACAAAGTATTTCAAACTATTTAATAAAATTAAATTGAAAACAGTGTTAGGACTTGTATTATCTGATCCTGATGCTTCTCTGAATAAAAAAAAAAACCAAACAGCAAAAATCCCAGCCCACCTATGAAGAAGTCATATTCCCTACTCTCCTTACATGTATATGCAGGAATAGAAATGAAAGTCTGAAAAAAAATAAAATAACCAATAATAAAAAGTGTCTTGTCACATATTCACTGAGGACAAAAAGCAGTAAATTTCCACAAAAATCATTTCTGCCTTGCTACGGTGCATTACCAAAATAGGACAACAAACATGAAAAAAATAATTTCATGTTTGGTATGCTTGATATATGCACAACCATAAAGCAATGCTGCATACTATCCTCCATCCCACCCCCAAAAAAAGCCCCAATATCTCAATACCTTATTGAATAACATCACCCCATGCTCACTGGTAAAGCTAAAAATCAAAGAATTGCTCCCACTTTTACCAGCTTTAAGTTTTACCCATCATTTAAGTCCCTATATAAAGTGAAAAGCTGGAAAAAGTTGGTTGAATTTTCACACTGCTCTTTGCCATAGAATTAAGCTCTGGAATAGAAAAATGCTGGGGAGAAACAAACACACAAACACAATGAAAAAAACCCACCTTTCAGTAGAAAGGACAAGCTTCAAAAAGGAGGTTAAGTTCCCCTTGTAAACAGACTGTGAATACAAGCACTCCCTCCACCCTACTCTAGCTTTGACCTTATAATAGCCCATTGTACTGCTCACTGATACTCTCCAGCTGTCATCTACTTGGATATCTTGTATGTAGGCAATCCAATTTTCATCAGAAGACATATGCCTAAATTTTTCCAGAATGGAGGATTCAGACACTTAGGGAAGAAATGACAAGCAATTAGAAAAAAAAAAATTAAGCACACTTGCAACCCCAGCCCTCACAAAACAACAACAAAATATATCCTATATTGCAAAGAATATTAAATAGTTCTCATGCATACAGACTTCCCAGGAAAGCTTGATTTCCCTTTAAAAATGATGCTGGAGTTTACCATGTTTTTCTCCTAAAATTGAGGCGTTTGTGTTGTTTCAGCATTCAATGAATATTTCAGAGAAGTCTAAAGGAGATTTTATGTAAGAAAAAAAAACCCAAATGAGTAAAGATGTGACAGTTGTGAAACCAGATAGATACCACAGCTGTGAAAATGGTGTTGTACTACAGGCACACATTGGAACAATTTTTCCAGAGCTGGCTATACTCCATAGAGCTTTGATTGCATTTGCCTTACTGAGAATCTTTAAGTACCAAACAAGATTACCTGTGTACACTGATAGCACCTCTGAGTGCATGTCTATGACTCTAGTTTGGTGCATGCAACCTCAGCTCAGCTCTCAAGTGAGTAACTGAAAAAGCAGCAGCAGTCCGGGCTGAGCTGTGGGGAGCTCAGCAGGTGCCGAGAAACCCTCCTGAGATGCAAAGAACAATTAGTGCAGTGCACCTCTGCTGCCGAGAGTTCTTGTTAACATACCTGAGCTGCTGACACTTTGCAGACTAGTGCCTCCTCTGCTCACAGAAAGATCACTGGGGTGGGTTTTTCTCTACAGCTTCCATGTGAAAACTAATCATGATCCTAAAGTACTAGACAAGAGAGCATACATGTCACCTATATATACTGACAAGTAATTTTGATGTCTCAGAAATCAATTACAGGTAACCTTTTAAACATCACAAAATAATAGAATCCTTTGGGTTGGAAAGGACCTTTTAAAGTCATCTTGTCCAACCCCCCTGCAATGAGCAGAGACATCTTCAACTAGAGCAGGTTGCTCACAGCTCCATCTAATCTGACCTTGAATGTTTCCTGGGACAGGGCATCTACCACACCTCTGGGCAACCTGTTCCAGTGTAAAAAATTTCTGCCTTATATCTAGTCTGAATCTAACCTCTCACAGTTTTTAAACCATTAACTCTTGTCTTATTGCTACAAGGCCTACTAAATGATCTGTTACCATCTCTCTCATAAATCCCCGTTAAGTACTGGAAGGCTACAATAAGGTCTCCTCAGAGCCTTCTCTTCTTCAGGCTGAACAACACTCTCAAGACTTTCTTCATAGCAAAGTTATACCAACCCTCTGATCATTTATGTGTCCCTCCCCTTTGGCGCACTCCAACAGGTCCATGTCCTTCTTGTGTCGAGGGCTCCAGAGCAGGACACGGTGCTCCAAATGAGATCTCAGGAGAGGGGCACCTCCCTTGACCTACTGGCCATGTTTCTTTTGATGCAGCCCAGGATGCGATGGGCTTTCGGGGATGGAAGTGCACATTGCCGGCTCATGTCCAGCTTTCCATCCACCAGTACCCCCCGAGTCCTTTTACATATGGCTGTCCTCATTCCTTCCATTTCCCAGTCTGTATTGATACAGACAAGTAGGATTATTTGCTGAGACTCAGAAGTTGGCAGAACTAAGTGTACCTACTCATTTCAAGATATTTTTTTTTCTGGTTTATTCGTCCCATCATTCCTAGTCTGAACTCAGAGAAGAATCAAGAAAGTAGAAATGAGATTAAAGACATTAAGTTCGAAAAACTGAGTTCACTTGAAAGCTTAAGCATAGAAAACAAGCATTTTATTTCATAATCTCTGTTTATCATGACTGTAGAAGAGGGGCACAAGTGAGGCTCCTGATCAGACTTCAGCAATTCCTCCAACCTGGAAGAATCTTTGAACACAAAGGAGCAAAGCATGATTCTTGTTCTAATTTATTTAATACCTGGATGCCACCCTAAACTGCTACACAGATCCACTGCTTTGTTGTAGGTTTGCAAATACATAAATAGTAAAACTTGCATCAATTGATACAAGTGTTAGCTGATTTCTCATCATTCGGTAGGTATTGCAAAATTTTGTCAGGATAAACAAAGCTAAGGTCTTACAAGACTTAAATTTGGCTTGGCTTTACACAAGCTGGCGTACTTAATAACCATCACTATAAGGCATTCACTAACTGGAACATGCTGTGCAGGAAAATTTCAGCACAATAGTTGCTCTTTGGAAAGGGTTATGCTGGTAACTAACAGAGATCTTTCGCTGGAAGGAATTCAGGTCATTGACAGAAAAGAATAGTTTGACAGAGTGAAGAGCAGAAGTATGTGACCTGAAGAGAAACATGTTAAGATTTGAGGATCTTTTAGAAAAAGCAACACTGCGGAAATGGAGGGAAATTCATCTGGTGCATATAGAAGCTACAGCTCTACTACCCCTCCCAGAAAAGCCCTGTCAACTAAAATCAGATAGAGTAGTCCAGGAGACTACACATTCAGATAACCACGTAGGGTAGAAAAGATAGAAGCATGTCAGACTCCTGATGTCAAAACTAAGCCCCTATTCCCACTCCTTTGTGTCCACTTTGTGTAGAAACAGCTGTTTTACAGGAATACTTTGCACCTACCCCCATAAACATGGACAAGATGGTTTTGCCTTTGGAAAACTCCCTTTCCAGCCCCAAACTTTTAAGTCAAACACAGAATCCAGAGCAGAAAGATCTTATCCACTTTTTTCTTTTTTAATTTTTGTTTGTTCAAAAAAAAAAAATCAAACCAAAACAAACCAACATCCTCCCCCACCAAAAAAAAAAAACCAAACCACCAAACAACAAAAACAACTCACACATAAAAATAACCCCGATGTTTTAACTGAAGCTGTAGCTATGTTCTCTCCATATATTTAAAAACTTTTAAGACTGTACCATTAGCTGGTTACCATAAAATGCTGCTTAACAACAGGACACTCAAGTACAGTACAGACTGAACATATCAAGTTCTTTCGTTATTAATTCATTTCACTTTGACACAGATGACCAATTTTTTGGTTTATGTATAAGAACAAATATAAGGTCTTGGCTGACCTTTGCACTGTTACTCTTGCTGGTACTATAAAGAATTAATGAGGTGGGGTTCACAAAGCACTTTGGGAACTTGATGTTCTACTGATATTCATTATTTAGTAAGACATGGGGACTTCCCAGCTGACCTCCAGCAGGTATTCTAGCCTCTACACCTCTGCTGAAGTATTTGTTTTTAAAAGAACACATGAATTTAACTATCCAGAATAATTTAGAAGGTTTCTTCAGACAAATCATAAACCAAGTGAAGCAATCCATCACTGTTAGAATACTTGGGCTTCTTTCCTTTTGGCTATTATCAGTTTGCACATACTGGTTTCTGGTGTGATTGCTCAAGCTGTTCTCCAAGGCGTACTTCTGGAAAGATCGTCTACTACATCAGTTCAATCACCTCTGCCCTTACGCTATCTGAGTTCTGGAACACTGATGTGTAGCTACAGCAGGGCCCGGCCAGATTGGTACTGTGGGCATGTGTTTAACAATTAGATATTAGTAGTGGCCTACAAAGTGCTTCCTTATCTGCCAGAGCAGTATTTCAGCTGGTGCTTTGCAAGTGAGTCAAGATATTCCTGGAATGAGCTGCTGCAGATGTCTCTGCTGAACCTTCAACTTTTACACGGAGAGAGAACCATATGTTACCACTAATAATTTCTATATATTTCATCAGTTGCAGGATTTTCTAAAACTTCTCTGTAGTTTCAATGTTTCAGAAGGAAACCATCATGTAAGCACACTGCTCCACATCCCTAGCTTTCTGAAATTTCTATGCTAGGAACAGTTTTTCCCAGACTGCCCAACGCTGAATGAAAACATATATCATACACCTCTGGGCTTCCCAGTTCAAGAAATACAGGAAACTACTGCAGAGTCCAGTGGAGGGCTACAAAGAGGATTAGGGGACTCTTTCTCTTAGAAAGAAAGGCTGAGGAGAGACCTGGGGCTGTTTAGCCCAGAGAAGAGACTACTGAGATCTTACCAATACTTATAAATATCCACAAGGCTAGTCAAAAGGATGGGGCCAGGCTCTTTTCAGTGCTGACCATTGACAGGGCAAGGGGCAACAAGCACAAACTAGAACACAGGAAATTCCACCTCAACATAAGGCAAAACATATTTTCTTTGAGGGTAACTGAGCACCGGGACAGGCTGCTCAGAGAGGCTATGGAGTCTCCTCCTTTGGTGGCTTTTGAAACCTGCCTGGACATATTCCTCTGCAATATGCTCCAGGTGAAGTGGGTTTAGCAGAGAGTTTGGACTAGGTGATCTCCAGAGGTCCCTTCCAACCCCTGCCATTCTGCTATTCTGTGATCAGCTTCAAGAAAGTGTTCTTATACTAAATCTCATATTTCTGCATATATTGGAGTGATAGCTATTTAATATGGAAGCATGTAACTGTCCTTTTATGTTACATGTTATCCAAACAAACTGGAAAACAACACACTACACATCTGTATTGCACATTTAGAAAGACTGTGGGCTAGTTGCCAAAACAAGGGAAAGCAAAATAGATGTAGAAGGACAAAGTGTCTTTAAAGCAAGGTCACTTCGTAGATCTGTGGCAGATCCAGGAATAAGGAGAACACAGACTCTTTGCTCACAAGGTGGTGACATCAGCAACAAACCCTAGAAAATGTGTGCTCGTATTAAACAATTCCCCTTACCATTTCCTTACAAAGTTTCACATTTTTCTGTACTAAAAATGTCAACATATCATGGTGATTTCCTATTCCTGTATGACCAACCTTTCTCTCTTCTTCATCACTACTCTTATCACCTACAATAGTGTGGTTTCTCCACAGTCCTAGAAAATGGATCCACTGCACCACAACAGAAAGAGCAAACATCAAGAGCAATCAGGCTTAGTCATTCTTCTGGTAAAGCACTGCATGAGGGTGCAACCTTTTCCCAGATTTGTCAGCCTTTAAATGCATCAGTTTTCTATCATGCAGAAACTGTTCCAATCCCAGTTCTTAATCACTCATGCTAACATTTAATGTGGTGTTATAAGACCCTTACTGCACAGCTCATTCTAATGCTAATCATCTCTCCTATACTGATATAGCTGAGAGCAGCCATAGCATACATTTTTCTAATACACAAATTTTACTTTTTGCATTAGATGTGAGATTCATCAGAACAGTAATCTAGAATTCACAGTTCAATTAATTTTTAATTTTATTTTAATGGCCCTTCTGCAAAGCAAGTCACTAGCATTTGTTTTATTGTTGTTATAAAATTTTACTGCATGGCCTCCCCAGTCAAAATATCCTAAAACTGCTTCTCTTTACATGATTTAGATATAGTTTAATGACAATAAACCAAACTTTACATTATGAGAACAATCCTCCCCAATAAAGCATTTTCAACCTTTACTTAAATGAATCCACATTCACACAAGGTCCCAGTTCCACACAGTAAAATCTGTAGCACACATGAAAGCAACTAAATATAAATTAATAATTCAATAGGATAATATTCTTGTTCGTACAGAACTAAACCAGCAGGATTTCTCCATACCTTACTTGTAATTCCTTGCCAGGGATTCTTTAGGAATGACAGATTCCCTCCCCAAAAGAAGGTGTCTACATACCAATATGGAATTGTAGGAGACAAAATATCTGACTTTTAAGACTTTTCAGTCTTTAACAAACCTCTACCCACAAAAGCTGCTCTTGGGTATTTAACAGAAGGGCTCTCTATTTAAAATGAACAATTGAAATGCAAAGATAAGCCTAAATCCTGCAATTTAAAATCCACAGCATGAGGACATTCAGAATCTAGTGTGATTGGTGCAGCTACAGGCCGTCTTGAATCTGAAAACAATAAGTAGCTGTGTGTTTATCTATGGAATAAAAACCACCGCTTTACAGCATCTGAAGTTAATTGCCATCAATGACTAGTAATCACTCTAGTTTGTGTTGATAGTATTTTTCAGCTTGCACAGCTGCAATATGATATCCAGTAGGACTAGATGGAAAAAGAAGACAGCCATCCAAAGATCAAGCAGCTCAGACAACACAGGAAAATACGATAGTCCTATCCCTCTTGACAAGCTTGCTTCGTGTATGTTTACTGTCTTCTGAAAGACACTGAGAACACTTAGTAAATAATACACGCACAAGTACAGCAGAAGCCTAGCCCTTTGCAAACAGCATTATGCTTATTGAGCCTCCAATAAAAGATAAAAATATTTAAATAAGAAATGCTTAAATGGGAGAGCTCTTGTAAAATGAATTATACAAACCACAGAACGATAGGGGTTGATCTAGGTCTAGAGATCATCTAGTCCAACTCCTCTACTAAAGTAGGTTCATCTCAAGCAGGTTGCTTGGGACTGTGTGCAGGTGGCTTTGGAAAACGTCCCGAAGAGACCCCACAACCTCTCTGGTCAGCCTGTCCTGGTGCTCAGTTACCCTCAAAGAAAAGATGTTTTGCCTTATGTTGAGGTGGAACTTCCTTTCTTCTAGTTTGTGCCTGTTGCCCCTCACCCTGTCACTTGCCAGCACTGAAAAGAGCCTGGCCCCATCCTCTTTACTCACCTTGTAAATATTTATAAGCATTGGTAAGATCCCCTCTCAGTCTTCTCTTGTCCAGGTTAAACACATATACAAGTTCGCTCTTTTGGTAGTAGTTTGCAATCACTTAAATAAAAAGGCAGACCAATAATCTGCAGTTAAAATGATTTATGGAATTAGCAAAAATTGTCATTTCCTTCAGTAAGGGACACTGCAAAGCCACTCAAAACATAGTTGAGCATGCATGCAACAGTTCTAATGAAAGAGCAGCATCTTCCCACCCCCAGTGTGCTGCTTTCTGCCTTTTAGAAGAGATATTATTGTCTCTTCTCCCCAAGTAGTAAAATGGGTAATTGCGAAGTGTCCTCCTATTCCCACCCTATCATGCCCTTCAGAGATTGTATTGTAGCTTCTAACATACTTGCCTTCTAAACTTAAGAGTCAAGAAAGCCTAATGTTTTTAATTCATCATATTTGGAAAGCAGAAATTGTCTTTATCATTTATGGGTTCCATCATAGCTAGTCTCTTAACAGATATGGCAGAAAACCTAAACCATGGAACCCTCCTCTACAGCTAGCAGCATGCCAAGCTGCATGAGCAACCCTACCCTTTCCTTGTGGTGTACCTTTCTCATAACACACCTATTTTAAATGCTTTCTCCAGGTGAAACAAAGAGGACTAGGGTGGTAAATTAGGTGTGCTGATTAAGGCTGCTGACAGAGGCAGGGGTTAATTTGTTCAGATTATGCATTATCAAATTATTAGAATAGCCTGACTTGTTTTCAGTATAGTTCTCTATCTGTAGAGAAGCTGAATGTAAATTCTGCAATTCTCCTCTTAAACTCTGCTACGTAAATTTTCAGCTACACATCTTCCCTCATATATTTGACACTCGTTTGGAGCAAATGAGCCAGAAAACAAAGCTGAGAGAGAGAGAATTTAGTTCCAGCTACAGGGTCAATGCAACTTTATATACACCTGACATTTTAATCTCCTCCATTAAGCATGAGCCTGAGCAGGGAAATAAAAAAAAAAAAAAAAAAAAAAGGAAAAAAATAGCCCAAACTAACTTTCGTGCACAGACATCAGGGAAGAAATTTTAAGCAGATTAAACTCACAGCTGTTCACCACCCTAGAGTTCTGTTTAGCCACATTAAGTACCACAGCAAGACAAAGCATTAAAAATGCTCTTTAGTATCGGTCCCCAGGCCCCAGATCTTCACAGAATGATCAGATTTTATTTCCTACCTGCAGAAAATACCTCTTTCTATTACAGCTAATTTTAAAGTGCTTTACATAGGATCTCATATGTAATGATGTAGGTTTCCCCCCTACCCCCAACTGGCAAGTCATCTTGGTTTTGTGGTTTTGCTAAAGCTCTAGAAACTGCATATGAACGCATTAGGCTTGTGGTGAATGTAAGGGTTAATTATATAAACAGGTTAAGAGGGTTTGTTTTGATCAATTTGACAGAGAATTGCGTTGAGAGGATTTTCCACCTTTATCAGAGTTAACACACAAATCAATATGCTTTTCTACTTGCATGTCTTTTTCTCGTGTCACATCCAATCATTATCTAAGATAATGCATTTTAAAGATAGTTTCTTTCCTTGTGAACCTACCCTTCTTGCCAAGCTTATTTTTTTCCATGAAGCCACAAGTATTGGTTCAAATTGTATAGCAACATACACTAAGGTTAAAACATAGCATTGCAACTTCATCATGCTTCTAAAGTATAAATAGAAGAATATATATTGAAAGAATGCAGTCTTCAGAGATCTACTTTGCTTGTTAAAAAAATAAAAACTAAACAGAAAAGTATATTACTCTGTGTACAGTTTCTCTCTAAAAGTCACAACCTAATAGGTTTTTCCTGAGATCTAAACAGTTAATACAAATATTCTTGTACAGATACATTTGTTTTGTTGATTGTTTTAAATAAATTAATTTCATCTTACCTTGCTAATCAAGTAAAAGAAAGGCCAAAAGTGAAAAAATGAATGAAAAAATCAAAGTTACTTATTCAGGAAAAAAATAATCTTGTCACTGGGATTCTGAAGCTTGTTTTGAAAGCATTTTTTCCCCACTTATGATACTTAAATGTTATTTGGTAGGTAGGTGCTATAGTTAAAAATAATTACTTTCATAAGTTGAGCATCTAAATTCTGCTCAAGAAGATGCGTCAAAATATTACTTACCAACATTTAGTTTGCTGGCTTTTGTGTTTATGCAATATTCCAAGAGGAAATATGAATGTGACTAGATTAAAGCTTCCCAGCCTAAGCATCAGTGTCATTCTTTTTGGAAAATATCATCATGATTTTTGACTAAAATATTGATTTTTCTTGGCAAGACTAATTAAAATTCCAATTTTACCTAGAGCAATTGATGCTGTTCTATCTTATAGTGAAAAACAGAAGTAAATACATGGGACTATTATTAAGCAATTTATTGAGAATCAGTTTTATTTCCACCTACACAAAGCTACATTTCGCATTCATAAAAGAGTAGCATAAAGGAAAAAAATACAAAACCCACAGCAGCAAAAAGTCAAATGCCTTCGAGAGATGACATATGTATCTCATCTTTTTCGGTGCACAGACTCTATGTTAATAATTGCTTTAACACCTGTACAAAACACCATTCTGCTAGAACACTATTCACTTGGTCTGCTTATTGTAAACAAAGTGGCTCTCTTCCTCACCTTCAAGGAGGACTTGTTATCTTTCTGTAAATAAATGCACCCTGAAGCACCTCTTCCTTGCTACACTACTGTGTGATGAGGGTCTCTGAGCCAGTGTCCTACCTGTGTCTCCAGAGCTTACTTCCTAAAGGAAGGTGTCCATCACATTAAACACTTTAAAGAGATTACAGCTCTTGAGCAACTCTGGTTTAGGAATAGGAATTCCAAGAGTACTTGCCCCAGCCTATGTTAGGATGTGAAAGTTTGTCTCATAGTCAGCATATAAAACATGTGTTTAATAGAATATTTAGCTGTATATAAAAGAAAACCTGCAAGAATGACATAACAGCACATAAAATATCTTAACAGATTTCATGTTTTCAAATATATCCAATTTCAGAACCTGTCACAGAAACATGGACAATAAATAACTTGATTAATCCTTATCCATGTTGAAGGATTTCTTTCTCGTTTAAACTCAATTAAGCTCAGAGTCTAATTCAACCATTCCAGAGATATTTATTACACAATATAAATGCCAAATGCCAAACAGACATCAGCTTTGCCTTGTCTCCCACAAGATAAAAATACTTTGACTGATATGCTGGCTTCTCATATTATATATTCATTGTTCAAAGCAATCATTCAAGGAACTTTGGAGACCAGTGAAAACACATAAGGGTAAATTTTATTCAAACCTGAATAAGTTTAGATAGTTTGGCAGAAGCAATAGTGCCTCATACCAGAAAGTGAAAAAGTAAAGATTTTTAGCATAGTTTCTGGAGCACTACCAATGAGGCTGCAAGTTAAAACTTTACTTATACTCATGATGACCCTGTAACAAGATCATTAATTGACAACACTGAAATAATATTAAGTAACACAAAAACAAGAACTGCTTTACATTGGTCCCAGCTCTTATTGGCTGTTGAGCCATAAAACTTGCTGCTGAACATCATTCAAACATTTCAAAGGAGAAATCACATCCTTTGTAGTATCCATCATTCAACTGATGCTTAAGCTTCCACTGGAGCTAAAGAAGCAAATCCAGTTCCTACTGGCTAAGTCGCCATCAGTTCTGTCACAAAGCAGATACTCCTCATCACTCAGTGCCAAAAAAAAAACCAAAAACAACAAAGGGGGCAAAAAAAAAAAGAACAATAGTCTTCCCAGTAACAGAAAAGCTCTGCCCTTAACAAAAACTGTTTGCAGGGTGGCCTGAGAAGAAAAGACTAGCATGTGCTTTCTGCCTACCAAAACTTCTTGTGTAGTGGGAAAGACCCCATTCCTCTGTCAAATGAGTCCAGTAAAGTCAGACCCAATTCAGCCACAGGAATAAAACTCCAAAGCAAACAACAGTACTAAACTAGCTTACACCTCCCCTTGTTTCAAGGTACCACTTCCAGGCACCCACCTGCAAAACAATAACATACCAGCAGTTGGTACTTACCACTGGCTATATGCCAAATGATGCTGGTTCCCTTGAGATCCACTGTGAAGGGCTCTGCTGCATCTTATTCCCAGCTTTTCCTTTTGGTTTGTCAGAAGCAACATAGAAATGTCTGGGTTGGAAGGGACCTCTATAGGTATTCTAGTCCAACCCCCTGCTGAGAGCAGGGACATCCTCAACTAGAGCAGGCTGCTCAGAGCTCTGTCAAGCCCCATCTTGAATGTCTCCAGGGATGGGGCCTCAACCACCTCCCTGGACAACCTGTTCCAGTGCTCCATCACTCCTGTGGTAAAGAATTTATTTCTAATCTCAATCCTCTCCTTTCTAATTTAAAACCATTACCCCTCATCCTTTCACTACAGGCCTTTGTAAACAGGCCCTCTCCAGTCTGTTTGTAAGCTCCCTAGCTTCTTGAGTAAGAATTCAAGACAGGCTCAAATCAAAGTAAATTCAACAAATCAGATGTAAGGGTGAGTTTCAAGCACTATACGAGAGATGATATATTTATTTGTATTAAGTAAATTTTAATGTTTGAAAATATGGATTTATATCTACTATTGCAAATTGCTCCCCTACCCATGTACTCATCCCAGAAAGCAAAAAAGGTGCCCTTTTTAATCATCTAAGCTAAACTACATCATTATATTATGATCAGGAAAACACACAAGAAAACACTTTGATCAAAACACCAAGAGTTAACAAGTTTCCAAAACACTGGCCTTTGGGTGCTCTGACAATTTTCTTATCCTTCTCTCAATCACATGGAATTTGTCTGTTCACACTCTTGAGTACATGACCCTGTATTTTGAATTCCCTTCTGTGTTCCCTTCCATTTTCCCTGGATTCAGAGTGTCGCCTTCTCACAGAACATAACCTAAGACTTGTTCTAGACAGGCTTATGTTCAATGCTAAATGGCTGTCCTTCAGACAAGGTAAGGGAGAGGCAGAGTTGTGCCCCTGACTTGAATCAAAGCTAAGGAATAAAAGGCTCTGCAAGACCAGATGTTAAATTCAAACACACTGGGGAACTACTGTGATGCAAGTAGGAGACAATACTATAAGGCAATATATGAAATGAATTAATTAGCATTTAGCAAGATAGGCAAAGAATGGTGTAAAAATCTCCTCATCAAAAGCAAGAGGCACAAAAAACCCTCCAAACACATTAGCTTTAAATCCTGCAAAAAATTACCTAGATTACAAGATAAGAGCAACTTTTTTTTTTTTTTTTTTTTTTTGGTGCTCCAAATGCTATATACCAGCTTAAGAATTATTCAGAAGCAGAGGTCAGTTAAAGAAGGTTGGTACCAATTGCATCTCATTTTAAATACAGGCAATTTGAGTTTAAATACACAAACCCAGTGTTCTTCCTGATGTTCCAGATTTTGCAAATCTTATGATATGTGACTTCACAAAATGAGGGCAAGAAATCTCTGCTTACATGCAGTCAAGGCACCAATGAACTGCAAGGGATTAAACTCTTCTCAGTAAAACTAGCATACAGTTTCTCAGCTTCCTATAGAAGTTGAAGTATTAAATAAACCTTTACTATTACACTGACAGGAAACTAGTACAAAGAATCACACAAACATGGAGAAAAGTTATCACTGACTGGAGACAAAATAAAGCAAAATTTATGGTAGAATGAAGCAATGCTGGAATCAATGCATAGGAAACAAAGAGATAGCTAGCTATCCAGGAGAAAAAGGAGGGATAATTATCCTCTCGGGAAGCTAATTACTAAGAAAATAAACAGGGTTTCCCTCTCTACTGAGACACTTTTTTTCATGTGATACAAGACATAGATGCTTGCACAGTGGCAGTATCTGTATGTCATCACTGCTGTACATCAGGGGACAGGCAAAGCTGAAACCAAAAGCTCTTTGCAAGTGTGAATTGCAACAAAACAAACTCAGACCTCTAGCAACAGAGGAACATTGTAACTTACACTGATAACACTGTAGAAGCTCTAAAGTTAGTCTGAAAATAGTGATTCCTGAACAACGTCTTTTCCTCTAATCCTTCTTTCAGGACTTTTGTTGGCTTAGTTATTACATGTTCCACTTCTTACCCCACCAGTATAGCTGATCTTCACTTAATTCTTAATGTACCTTCAGTGTGTCAAGATCATTTGTGGTTACAAACAGCCTAACTCTTCATCCTCAAGTCAGATCTTTCCACAAATATCCATTTCTAAATAAGCCATCACAGTTGCATGCACTTGACTCCGAACCAAAGTAGCATGCGGACTGCAAAGAGCATAAGTGACGAAAAAAAATATTATTGATCCATTAAAATCCATCCCCCCTATGTGATTTAGTCATGTAAACCAGGCAAAAAGGTAGGATTCAGAGCAACTTAAATGGCACTAGTCAACAAGAAATTATGATTGACAGGAAAAAAGTTCTGAATTTTGATATTGAGTAATAAATTACTAGTGATCAAACAAAACTACAGAAAATTCAAAACCTGTACAAAAATCTAGCACACAGTCTTTAAAATATGATCTGTGAGTACAAGTTAGAAGTGAACCTAAGTGAATTTTTCATCTTAGTATTTCAAGAATACTGACATCCAGTAGTTCTGTTTGGACAAATCAGTATGATTCCAGAAAAAAGTTACTCCTAATGTTAACAATTTGTTGTCATCAACCCTCACAGCTGGCTTTGAAGAACACACAGTAGGAATCAGTCTGGTCCCATGATGTTGAAAATGAGCCCAATGAAATCATGACACACAAAGCAAATAACAGAAGTCCTAAAAACATGGCCAAACAATGAATCATCAATGGTCTTTGACAGATGTGTTAGAAATATCTACCGTGAGAGCTTTTAGCAGATGTCACAATGACAAACAGTAAAATTACAAGATGAAACCAATCTACAAATTTCATTATTTCAAGCACTGAGTTTCAATAGGCAGCTGTTCAGGTTGTCACTTTTCTTCACCCTCTGCATAATTTCCACAGCTCAAAACCAGAAAGCATATACAACTAAAAATTACCAGTCACAGTTACACTAGCTGATGTGCTACTGCTATTAATTTTCCTTATCATATTTTATTTCTCAGTACACAGCGTTAGAGCTGTCAAGATATATTTCCCTGGCTCTTGTCCTGTTAACAAACTAATTCAAATGCATGACAGACCAGTTTCATGGCTCTAGCAGAGAGACTGAAGCTGTACTTTTAAAAATTATTTCTGGCAAAAAAAGTGGTAGCCCTAAAAGTTGCTGGATAAAACTTATGGCAAGAAAACCATAGTTATGATAGAAAGATAACAGATGTAAAGAAGGAAAAAAAAGCATACTGTTCTCTTGCTAAGTTCTGCTACATCCTTAAAGTCACAGTCAAATCACATCCTATTTGTGGCCAAAAAAAAAGCGCTTCTGTGGTGTATTCCAATTTCAATGGCTCCACTAAAATTTCATCCAGCAACTTCCTACGAAAATCTCTAACAGGTGAAATCGATGCAGTTTGAATGAAAGTTGCCTCTTGCCCAGATTTGTCAATTAAAGCTCTACATCAATCACCTTTACTGTTTCCTGAAATTCCCTTCAGTAATTTCAGAAATACTCTAGTGCTCTTTCTTTTAGGCCACCTCCAGGAACACCACCAAAGCATTCTCTTTCTAGTCATACAGTTTTGTTTCTCTTAAAACAATGTCCAGAGAAATGGAGGCAGAACTCCTCAGAGGAGACAGAATCCCTCAAAACAGCCCAAGTTGCTTGATTCCTCCTTGCCAGCATCGACCAGTGTGCATCACTAACCAATCCAATGTAATTTGTTACACAACTGTTTTACACAACTGTAGTTGTGTTTAAACCATCCCATCACTGTCTGTAGCAGTTCCCTCTACCAGTTTCCTTTTGCCATCTGAAAGTAGAACACCTCCATTCCCTGCTCCCACTTTTTATCAACTCCAGAGGACTGTTTGGACAGACTAAATGAAAGATAGCATAAGAACACTATATTCAAGTGCACTTCAAGAAAAACCTCCCAGAAAATAGTCTAATACTGCTCTGTTAGGACCATTTTTAGATGACTAGTAACAGCTGTAATTTTTGTTAGGTAAAAAATATTGCTTTATCCACTAGAAAACCAATTTAGCTTATGTTTATATTATTGTCAAATAAAATGCCTCTGAAGAAGACTTCAAGCAGTAATCATATTTACATTATTTGCTCCAGCTTTCCATAAAATACTTTATTTGCTACAAAACTGGCATCACAATTATTGTTTGAAATCAATGACTTGTACAGTAACTTATTAAAAATACCAAGTGTATATAAGCTTTACCATGTATCACTGACTTTCTTACTCCTCCTTTAAATAGCTTTAATGCCATCTAAAGACCTTGCCATCTGTTATTGTCAAGTGTGTCAGTGTTCTCATTTTAAAAATTCACTCAGCTTGAAAACCTGAATTTTTTTTTCTATCCCCAAGTTTCTTTCAAAAAAATAAGCCTGGACACATTGCAAGTTCTTTTCTGATGCTAAAAATCTACCTCTCCTCTCTGTCTCCAGAGTAAATTACTGACCATTCTTCTCAACAGCCTTCTGACATCGGGGGGATCACACAAACGGTTTTAAAACAACAAGTTCTCTAGACAGTATTAGAGCTTCTTACACCGATGCAGAACACGAAATCAGTTTACTGTGAAATTGTGCTGCTTGTGAGCTATTTTCACTGTCTGGCTGTACCACCCTCTGGCTAGGGGAGAGGCACCAGAAAGCTATTTGAAAGCTGTTTAGCTCCCTTCTCCTGAGAAACGTGAAAGCTCCAGCTATCAGCCTAACTGACTGGAACATGAAACAAATAGGAGATGCCCCTTCCCTGCACTCAGCCCTGGCTGGTCTGTGTGCTTGCACAGTGCTCCGAGGAGCACTGGGACTATGCACTTGACATGCCCAAAGTGACAGAGCTCAAAACCTGACCTCAAGCAGTGAGACTTGACATGTAGATGTGAGACAGCCAAAGGATCTTCAAGAAGTTCAGTGATAGAAATATTGCCAGAGGTAGGCCTACTTTCATACAAAAGAAGACAGAAAACACTGAATTACCTAAGTGCTCCTAATAATCTCTCTCACATCAAATTAAATTAGTACCTTTTGTACATGTATTTCAGGATGTGGGAAAAAAAAAAAAAACAACCACCAAAAAGGAGTCCCTACCTGAATCATTTCCTAGGAGCTTGGCATGTGTTCCCATCCACCAGTTTGTGTCTTCAGTTTGTTCCAAGTTTGCTGTCCATTGCCAAATTTACTGCTGTTAAGATGTGTCCATCTCTTCCTCCAAATGTCACACCTTACTGACTAATCTCCGAGCAAGAAAAGTGATTTCAATGGATGACATGACCACATGTGCACAACATCAATGTTTTTTTGCAAGAACAGATGAATTTAATCTTGCTTTGTTGACTGCTTTTAACACAGACTTCTATAGTTAAATCCTGCTGATAGACTAAGAACTTTGCATAAGCATGTGTGGACTGAAATGCGCGGTTTCAGGAGAACTGGGAAATAAAAGGAAACTGCGTCAGCCCTACACTGCTTCTGGTACTTTTCTTCTGTGGTTTTATCTTTCAATTCTTCACAAGCTAACATATCCTACCAATTTTGTAGTACCACAGAAGTCATTTCATTAAAAAGCACTAGCATCATATGAATGAGTGCAGATTAGTCACGTTAATAAAAATGGTGAAGAGAGCATTCCACTCCTTCATTAGACTAGAAACGTATTAAATTATCCTACTAACTGAATTTAATACATGCTTATAATCCTTCCTTAATTCTCATTGCATATTCATTTTTTTCCAATACATTTGTGAGTTCCTTGGAAGAAATTTAACTGTTTTGTTCAGTTAT
Organism: Chloroceryle amazona; assembly: GCA_027560015.1. Classification (NCBI taxonomy): domain Eukaryota; kingdom Metazoa; phylum Chordata; class Aves; order Coraciiformes; family Cerylidae; genus Chloroceryle; species Chloroceryle amazona. The sequence continues at coordinate 52,327 of JANHFX010017166.1, forward strand.
GATTTATTTTACTTTTGTAGCTCTGTCACATGAACAAAAAATTTATTTGGGGGAAGTATTTTCAGCTCAATATTAGGAATATTCTTTCTGTAAATTTGTCTTCCCAAATGAAAACAATTCCTGTTTATTAAATACATATAGATTTATCTCAGACATCAGTCTTATTTTTATGAGGTGTGTTCTAACTACTTGGTACCTAAACACCAGAACTGAGCTTTTACTCCATATTTTTAAAGGCAAAACACTAAACTCCAGCACCCTATAAGTAAAGGTTTGACACCTCCAGGCCAAAGGCCTCTGCTATGTAGTAAAAACATTGTATTGTAGAAAAAGCATTGTAAGGAAACTATTTTCATTCATCTTCCAGTTCTTAGCTACCTCAGCTTACTGGATGTTATTGTTAACTTTCCCAGATGTATCAAAAAATCCTTGTCAAAATGCATGCACAAACACAAAGCTATGCCAGAGACAGAAAGACGACAACATAAAAGCAAAGCTTTAACCTCTGCCAGCATCTAGGTTAGTTTAAATAACTAATAACTCAATTTAATTATATTTGTAATGTTATCTGGAAAGGGTTTTTAGCAATTCCACCAGAAGGGTGTATTCATAACACTGGTTTAATAGGAACCCTTGAGCCCAACTAGATTTACAGTAAAAAGCAAACAAGTCTTATGAACCCTCTGGGGAGTTTTTCAAAGTAAAATGCATTTATGATGTTGATGCAGATAAGCATCATTCCCAAAAGTCACTTTTTACAGTCAATGAGTCTTTTCTGCAGCCGAATCCAAGTATTTTATACTTCCAAGTGGACTTTTAATTCATCTACCTGTTTTGGTAGGCTGACATCCTGTAATTAAGTTTTAATTAAATAATTGCACAAGGTAATATACAGTACACACAACAGAGTAACGCGTGGATGAACTTTAGCCTGGCAACACCTACAGCAATATTTTAATGGCCTGAGTGAAAGAGAAAAAACAGAAGCTAGTATCAGAAAAGGACTAAACAATAATCAGAAAGTCCAAAATAAAATTGGGAAAAAAACTCTGAGATTTACTGGCAGTCCTATCAATGAAATCTTTTAATTCCTCACAATTGAAAATGCAGCCAAACAAGATGCACATTTTCCACTCCTAGCATTTTCCACTCCTTGTTTTTTCACTTGCTTGTTTGAACTGATATGGGTGGGCATTGATAGTGCAGTTGAATGAGGTCAGGTATTTTTACATTTCTTTTTACATTGTGAGAAGGCACAAACATTCTTACATTTTGTCAGGCTTGGGTGATTGTTTCCCTGTGGCAGCTAAGAGCTCATCTAATACTAAAGATGCATCACCAACAGAGCACTCTCATAATAACAAAAGAAAGCAAATAATGATATACAGATTTTAACTTCTAATTCAGCTGAAAAACTTGTCTACTGTAATAATTTATGCTCTTGCCACCACAGCCCTATGTCAGACTACTTATTGCCATGTGTAAATGAGAGAATTAGACCCTAAGATGCTTGATATCAAAATACCAAACAATAATTTAGGAAAGAGCATCCTAAATGAGGTGTATGGAGAGAGCCAAACAGTTATGTTCCACTAATTTTACAGTCATTCAACTTACCTTAAACCTCTCACACTTAACTTCATATATATATATAAACTGTATTTGATAAAATTTTAGGAAGTTAGAAAATAGTAGCATAAGACAGGTTGTTTGGTTGGGGGTTTGGGCACTTTTTTTCTCTTAACTTTTTAATTGAGGCTGATAATGTATTTCAGTTTAAACTGTGCTGGGCTTTAAGAATGCACACAGTTATTTAAGGTGTCAGCTGGCAGATGGTAACTTGGAAAACTGTTTAAGAGTCATGTTCTGCCACATATCCATGCAAGAGCCTGAATAATCAAAGCAAGCAACAGCGTAACCATGCTGCAAATGATATTAAAATGTGCCAAATCCAAAAGAGTGAAAACATTATGTAAAAAAGAAAAATGAAAACACACATTTTACATCTTTGTAACTTATGCAAAAAACATCAGTTTCTTTACATTTTACTTTGTATTCAGACATTTGGAACTCTGTAATGAAGACTGCAAGCAGCTACTTAGCCTGTGAAGTTTGAGACACACCATCCATTCTGACACAAGTTCTTCCACTCATCATATCTGAAAGCATCTATTTGGAGTGTTGTGAGCACATTTAAAATCTCTCCTTTTAGTGGTCAGATAGTAATAAAAGCCTCAAACATACAAGCATTCATTAAAATGTGAGTTATATCTAGATAAGGAAAAGCAGAAATACAAACTCTGCCTCACGGAAACACAGAAAGTACCACAGAGAACTTGGTCTGACATCCCTTCAGAACATTTGATACTTCCCTAAGTCAGTATTACACCTGAGGTTTCCTGAAGGCCTACCCTTATTATCCAAAGCAACACCTGGCAAGCTCTCTAGATTTCTCCACTATCTGTAGGAAATTTCCACCCTCAGCTTCTCTGTTTTCTGATATGATTGCAACCTAACACCTCCATGTAACACTGTTTTCTAAGACTGTCTCTTGTTGCTGGCTAGGGCCTGGCGGCCGGAAGATATCGCGATGTACGGGAAGCTAGGACCCCTCTCCCTACAGCCT
>JANHFX010017167.1:1897-23756 GCA_027560015.1 Chloroceryle amazona
AAAAAAAAAAAGGTACTGTAACCATTATGGTGTTGTTGCCACTGTTTCGGAGATGAGTAACCTGGATTTCCGTAAAGTGCCACTACTGTCTAAATCACTCAAAACTGATGACAGGAAATGATGAGGCCTTTCACATAAATCTTAAGTCTCCAGCTCTCTTAGGAGAGTTCAGTAGGACTTTGCTGATGGTCATTGGCTCTTATTATCAAGGATTAATTTTTGTTTCTCCTGATCCTGATATCCTAAAATCCATTTCTGCGGTCATGGTAATTAAATAGAATTTTCTCCTTGGTAATACTTAATGTCACTTAATATTCAATGTTTAATATCTCTTAAATAGTTTCTAAGAATGTGGTAAGCATAGTCTTGAAACAGCATTGAGCTCTGGCTTGGTCAGTGATACACTTACTGGTTGTTACTGTAAATCAAAGGATCTTGCTCCTCTGTCAGGGGTAATCCTGCTGGCTCCTGCTTTTTTTCTACTTAGTGCATAGGTGGTGTGGGGGAATGACTCTTTTCAGTATTTTGGATAGTGCCGGGCACAAAATGATTGTGAGCAAATAGTGTCCTAAAAATAACAAGTTTGGATGAGAAAAGTCAGATTTTTAGTTCTTTTATCTTTAGGGTTTTGATCTTTAAGAGTACACATTTGGGTTGTATGTCCAGACTTAATTTTATGAGCATGGATCCTCCAATTTTGTTTGAAGAAGAAAAGACACACTTGTATAATCATGCTTTTGGCAGCTAGGAGTTTTTAAAAAACAACCAGCCAAAAAAATACCATAGCTATAAATTTTGCAAAACTATTGTAGGTCTTGGTTTGGCACTTCTTCCATTTGCTTTTGAGAGGTGGAGTCTGTGAAAAGATTTGGACCCGTTATAAGTGGTTTGTGTGCAGATTAGATAGCTGGGAGTCTGATGAAGCTTCCAGATCAGTAACTTCTCCAGGACTATAAAAGAGCAAAACAGGAGAGGAAATCATGGTTTTTTAAGTACGAAAACACGGTAGTGCAGTAGTCCAACGACAAATGTCAGCAGTGGGCCTTGTAACTTTATAGTGATAGAAACCAATTTTATTTTTTTTAAAACTCCCTCTTTTCCAGTCTCCGTACTGCCCCAAAACACTATTTTAAGAACAATTATGACACATGCTGTTGTAGCACCTGAAAATGTGAGAGCCTTTAAAAATGTCTTCCCATATTATCTCTCTCAATGCTATTGCCTCTTTAACTGAATGGAAGCAAATCCACAGAGAAGCTGAAGCCCCAATCTGCAGAAGGTCTCAGGGTTTTAGTGCCTGTATGCTCAACCCTCATAGAATCATAGAATGTTCTAGGCTGGAAGGGACTTCTAGAGGTCATCTGGTCCAACCTCCCTACACAAGTAGGGACATCTCTACCTAGGGTGGGTTGCTCAGAGCCCCATCAAGCCTGACCTTGAATGACTCCAGGGATGGGGCCTCCACCACCTCTCTGGGCAGCCCATTCCAGTGATCTATCACCCTCATATTAAAGAACTTTTTTCTCATACATGCCAAAAGTTTTCCTTGTGCACCTGCTGCACACTGTCTCTGCTTCAGCAGGAAAGAACAATTTGATACCTGCCTCACATCCTTGCACAAACACTGTTAATTAAGTTCTCTTCATTTGGTCTCTGCCATGGTCCTTAGAGTGTGGCTGACATCCAGTTCTTTTCTCCGTCAGGTGAGCCCCTCATTTAAGCTGCAGAATAGCAGTTCTTTGGCCTAGTGTGTCCCAGGTTCCTCTGCAGAGACAAAACCGTTTGAGGGAAATGAGGACTCTCCTTCTTCCTAAAGCATGAGATGGGGGCACTCTCCTCAGGGGTAGGATGTGTGGGTTTGAATCCTTTCTGGTGTGGGTGGATGTGCAACTTGTACATTCCACAACAACAGTGGGGCCCAAACCGTTTTGTTATTGGATAAAACAGCACTACCCTTTTAAAATGAAGAAGTGATTTCTACTTCCATCTTGAAAGGGAACAAATGTGTGTCAGTCTTGATAATGGGATCTAACATCAGCAGCAGTGTACGGCACAGAGATATCCAAGTCCTAGAAGAGGGAAGAATCACAGTCAGGGTTGTGAATTTAATTTGGTTTCCTGTTGTGCAGAAGAACATGATGGTTGTGAGAGAGATGTATACTATGTTTTTTTCACCTGTTTAAGACCCTTATTTGAGATGTGTGGGGAGACTTGTAACAGCAGGAGAAATTCTTGTGTTATTTTTCACTGTGTTGTGAAAGGACAGTGCTATGGTGAGTGTTTCATGATACCTGCTAAGGGCAAGAAAGAGTCAAACTGTTGTTTAGGGTTACTTTTCAATATTTTGAAAGCACATCACCTATTTATTTTGTTATTTATTTAAGGTAATAATAACATTGATACTAGATTCTAGATTTTTTGTCTTTGATAGGGATTATGTTGTTGTCACAAGCTTGCCAAAGCTTGAACCTGAATGTGACCTTAACATGTACAGCAGAGGATCTAACTGGTAGAACCAGCCAGAATTATCAAGAAGAGGCTTGCCAATTGACATTTTTTTCTTTTTTTTTCCTTTTTTGTTTTGTTTTGTTTTTCTAATATGCAGAAAATTTTCATTTCAGATTTCATAAAGAATCAGAGTATTCCTTGTTCAGAATGGACAATCCATAACTATTAGTCTAAGTATCACTTATAATTTTGGGTAGTTAGAGACAAGAATTCTTCAGGTAACTTGGTGATGAGTTACTGAGTTAACAAAGCTGTAATGTGATTAAATGCTACAGTTTTAAATAGCTGTTACCATAGCTTTGCATCTGTTTGCATAAACTTCTGACTCTTGCTCTTCCACTGCTTGTGTGAAAGTTCTCACTTAGCACTTAGCAGACTACCTGTGATTTTAATATTTAATGACTAAGGGTCCTTGAATAAGATGGGGTAAATATGCACCTCTATACTTTGAACCCAACTGGCACTACCTGTTTTGCACTCCTTTGGCTGTAGCCTACCATGAGGTTTCCACACAAGACAGGAGGCATGGGAGGTTCCAATCAGCAGCTTGGTTTAGGAAAGATTTGCAGTATATTAAAGACTTGAAAGCTATTTCTTTATACAATGCATAGCTGAGTGCATGAACTGGGGAATTTATCTGGGGAGCTTTAAATGCTTTGGACACATGTTCATGAACTGATTTACCAAACGCACAAGCTGAAGTACCAAGTGTGTATGAGACTAGAAGGCCCTGTTAATGCTGTCTGCCTGTGCAGCTCCATGGATAGGAATGGCAGTTTCCATAGTAGTGGCATTTCCTAGCATGTAAGTGATCAACTCAGGACAGGACTAGAATGAAACAGTGGAAAAGCTTGCCACTGGTGTTTCTCGTTCTAGTTTGAACTGTGCTTGAATCAGGGAATGTGGAATAGGTTACAGAATAAAATACAAGCGTGCTAAGCCTCAGTGGAAGAACGGGGAAAAGACACATGCCTCTCATTACCACTTCCCTTCCTGTGTACCCTGAGATCAAAAGAATGGGTGCCTCAGGAACTCTGGAATGAAAAGTGCACGTGTAGGCATGTCCTTCTGGTGTGGGGTCAGGTGAGGTGCATTCAGTAGTCTGCTTAGGCCATAGCTGTGCAGGTATGGCATGATAAAATCTCTTGCTTCTAAGAACAGTTACTACAGGAGGACAGAAGCCAAAATAATTACGCTCTTTCTGTCACCTCTCTCATATGAATGACTGTCTTTTTTGACCCCTCAATTGCCCCTGATTGGCTTAGCAAAAAGAAACGTGTTGGATTTCTGTGTGTAATGCAGCAACTTTCACTACCTTAAATGCGAGGAAAAGTGAAAAGCACCAATGGGAAGAACTAGCTGATTTTACTGGTCACGGGAATGATGCAGATGGGAGCAGTGTGACATGAGAAGGAACACATGCTGTCAGTACTGATGCCATTCAGTTGACTTAATTCTGTGTGCTGAAAGGTGTCAGGACGTTCTAGCTTTGCATGTCCTAACTTGTTTTGAAAGGATGTAGAAGTTGTTAATTGAAGAACAAGAATGGTAGAGATTTGCTTTGAGATTGATTGCTTTGCTTCCATTAATCCTGCATAGATCTGGCTGCTCTTCAGCTCCCCATGTATTCTGCCTGACTCAGGTTAGGTAATTTTTTACTGCCTTGTAACAACTATAATAACTGCTTTGTTTTATCTAACCAGTGCTTCAGGCCAGTTCCCTCCACCTGCCACGAAATGGATGTGGCTAAGATGATGAATTTAGGATTACTTGTGGAAGTGAGTGATGATTTGCAGTCACAGTAATACTGGCTGGCAAATCAAATGGCTGCTGTCAAAGCGATGCTGTTGTTCATGTGAAGTTGCTAAAAGGAAAGATAAGATTTAGGTTTAGAACTACTGCCATGTCAAGTTACTAATGTTTTGAAGATGGAGACCATATTCTCCATCCTCAGGATTTTTATTTTTTTTTTGCTATGTTAACCTTGTTTCTCTAGGTTCTTGTTTCAGAGTCTTTCTTCTGAGTCTGTCCACTTCACAGTGTTTTTCTGCCACCTATTGCCATAGTGTCAGAGTGCCATCAGTGACATAAATTCCTAACAAAAGCACAGTTTTTAATGCAGTTTCTAAAGTTGCTCCTCTTTGAGCAGGAGTAAAGTTCTGTTTGGGATTATTTATTTTTTTTTCTTTAAAAGAAAAAGGAGGTTTTATGAGTTTTTCTGATTGTATAGGGATTTATTTGGAAGAGGGATGACAGATACCATTGGAATGGCAGAGAAGGAAGATTTGTAGTGTTGCTATGTCCATGGGAAGTGGTTCCTGTTGCTGGAGAATAGTTAGGTTTCAGCTTTTGTATGATTTATTGTGATCAAAATGGGTGGGTTATGTCCCAGAGCAGTGCAGGCCATTGATGGTTGTGCTCATGACCTTATTGCTCTCTACAGCTACCTAAAAGGAGGTTGTAGTGAGGCTGGTGTTGGTCTCTTCTCCCAAGTTAGTAATGCTAAAGCAAGAGGAAATGGCCTCAAGTTGCATCAGTGGAGGCTTAGATTAGATATTAGGAAGAAATTCTTCAGTGGGAGAGTGGTTAGACACTGGAACAGACTGCCCATGGAGGTGATGGAGTCGTCAACCCTGGAGGTGTTTAAAAAATGAGTAGACATAGCCCTTGAGGCTATGGTCTAGTGGATAGAGAGATGTTAGGATGAAGGTTGGACTTGATGATCCTAGAGGTCCTTTCCAACCATAATGATTCTATGTTTTTATGATTCTGTGACTTTCACTGTGCTTGCTTGTGTGTACCTTTGCTATATATGAAGTACGTACAGAAACCAGGGAGTTCAGGAGCCTTTCATGAGGAAACTGTTTTTTGTTGCCTGCTACTATGGTGAAGACTATGATTTGAGTGATTGAGCTCATTGGGCCAGGAAAGTGTGACTGCTGGCTCTACCGTAGTGATTAGTAGGCTGGGAGCTACATCTCGCTGTGAAGATGTGTCTATTTTGGCTTTACAGGTAAGAGGAGCCTGAGGTAAAGAAGTTTCTGCCATTTGAGAGGTGTGTTTCACAGCAATCCTGTTACATGACCCTAGGAAAGTGTTTCTTGTTTTTTGTTTTCCATTCTCCCCATTCTGAGACCTGTGTAAACTGTGTGCCTTCTAGATTTTCTTGTTTGTTTTCTAATAATGAAGACCATACAGTGTGATGGAGCTCATTCAGTGATCTCTCTTATTTTTTTGTGGTGTATCTCAGGCTGTTTGGGCATCTACTATACAGAGCATGCTGTGAGGTTTAACTACAATGTTGCAGGACGGCAGCTAGTGCTGTAGGATGTTTCAGTCATGCTCAGCAGAGCGGCCCAGCTGCAAGCGGGATCACCAGTGTTACTCATCTCACACTCATCAGTGTTTCTCATCTCACACTCACAGTCTGAAGGATTAGAGGCTTCAGGTCTTTCAGTCTGAGGTTGAAGGTGTAGAACAAAGTTTATACGTTGTTTTTCATTGAGTTTAAGAATTTAATACTTTAACCTGAAATTTATAGTATATTTAATTCAGATTATTTCTTCCCTCCACTCCCTCCTCCAGCATGAAAATAGCAAAAAGCTCTAATATATTCTTGGATGCTATTAAAAAATGAACAAACAGTTATGAAAATTGAGTATTTGAGTGTGATAACTGCAAAAAAGATAATAGCGATTTGATTCAGAAGAATGTGGAGTTACTGCTTTCACTCTTGTGGCTATCACTAGTTGCATGTGGACAATGACTTTTAAAGAGGTGACAACTGTGGAATGGCAAATCAAAGATGATTTTTTTTTAAGCATGGGATGACACAGGGCTCCTTTTCAAAGGAAGTAAAATTTTAACAGCTTGCTTTTTATCAGAGGAGATTCTTGAGATCAGATTTGCAGGTAATATAGGAATAGAGCAGTATTGCTCTACAAAAGTTATCCTCTTGTCACTAGAGGTGATAAATCTGCAGAGACTAATTATTGCTTAAGTACAACAACCAAACTTTTGACAGAAGGAAGAGGGAGCATTACTTCTGAGCTTTGATGGGGAGAGGTCACTGGAAGTGGCTGCAACTGCTTTTGGTGGAGTGGAAGCAATGGGAGGTCATCTTGGAAGCAAAGAAGAGGATCTCTGTAGCCAGCATGCACAGTGAGCTTACCATGAAAGGGAGATAAAATTAATGGTCAAAATGCAGTGTACAATATCATATTCTATTATTCTCAGGAGAAGGGAAAGGAAGACCAGGAGTAACAGTTTTGAGGGAGATCAGAATATGGGCTCTGTCACTCTTAATATGGACTTTTCCACATTTCACTTATTTACATACAGATTTACATATGATTAACTGCAGTTAAATGGGGGAAGCTTATATGAGTTGTGCTTTTGCTGACTGTAGCATGAGTGTAGCTGAATGTTTGAGTCATGTTAGGCTTAGGTGAGATTATATCCCATTACTATGGTTTGTAGTTTATATTCTTTTTATATTTCCCATGTCTGAGAGTCTGTATGTGCTTCTGGGGTTACTTGAGTCTGTTCAGCATTTTGACGTTAGCCAGAGAAACCTGCATGAATATCTTCTTTAAAAAAAAATGTCTTCTCAGACATTTAGGAAAAAAAACCACACCAGACAATTGGTAAAACTTAAAATGAGAAAGGGATGTCCTCAGTGCCAGTGTCTACTCTCCAGACTGAATATGCATCTTACAGTTAGTAAAAAATGCACAGAAAGTATCTCAAATAATCCCAAATCCAGGAAACTTTCCCAAACCTTACAGCTCAGTGCCTTAATTGGGGTTTGGGGAATGATGTTCTTTGTTACTTGCGCTTTTGTCTTCCCAAATCTGTTTTGTATGGAAAGAAATTTCACTGGAAATGCTGAGGATGTTCTGATATGGTTTGAACTCTATTCTAGTGGTTACAGCACTTCCCTGGAAGCTCTGGGTGATATTGGTGACCTCCTGGTTTCCAACCATGCTGTGATGATAGCAAAGGGAATTGTCCTTTGAAAGAAAACGGTGCTTTGAAACATACCAAACTTCCAAGTGAAAAGTAAACCTCTGCTGCCTTACCAGTATCCTGGGAAGAAGAGGCAAGGCTTCAGGCTCACCCCTTTTCCTGAAGATTTCCCATGATCTCTGTTGCTCCACAACAAGGAGCAACAAGTTTCAAGGACTCCTGCCCTTGAAATTGACTTTCATTTCCCTGTCCTTTCTGGGATACAATCCTAAAGTACCTCTCAGTCTGTGTTTGTAGAGGCAAATATGTACTAGCATAAGGAATAAGTATTTGTATCTTGGAATAGCTACCAGTGAAGTCTGCCACAGGCATCTTCTATAAGGAATGAAGCAGGGACTCTTGCAGTAAAAAATACTGCAGGTATGTGATTAAAGGCTAGACTGAGAGTTTTTAAAGAACGAAGGGCATGTCTGTAATAGCTGCAGGAAAGATTTGTAGCCTTGCCCTCCAAAAAGGTAAAACCATTTGAGGGAAAGAAAAAAAAGAGAAAGATCTGGGGATGGGAAGGATGATGTTATTTCTACTGGTGTCACTTTTAGAAAAATTGGAATTGTTTTAGATGGAATCTTCTAAACCAGGCACTTTGCATAGATTAACTTTTTTTTCTTATTAGCTGGAATAGATAAGGTTTGGCAAGGCAAAACGTGACATGAGAATCAAGTCCAATAAGAATCAAGTCCAAGGCAAATGTAACAATGTGAGTGGTAATATTTTCATATAATAGTAATTACATAGTGTGAATGTATTACAATATCATAACATAACAGTAATAAATTTTCCCTGCATGTTTGCATGGGTACAATAATGGACCCTGCAGCAGTAACCCAGTTCAGGTTGCACCCTTGATAAAGTTTGTCTGGAACAGGTATTATGCTTTTGCTTTTGATGTGTTCTTGGGTAAACTACTAAACAATTCTCTTTAGAAGAAAAATTATATTTGGGGAGGGGGTGAAGAAGAGGGGTTGTGAGAGCCTCCATGGTCCCTGTTGCTATGGAGACCTCTCTTCCTGCTTCAGCAGAGGCGCCTTGTCTGACTTGTCTGAGGGGCTACTCGGGCAGCATCGCTGCCTTGTAAAAAAGAGGCACTAGGAAAATAATGATTGTCTGGAAATGAGCAAGGTGCAGAGATTTATACCTGAAGTGCAAGTGCCTGCTACTCTGGGGACACTGTAAGTGCTAGAGTGTTCCTCAGAGGCATCATGTGTGTTGAGGATGCTAAACGGACCCTCCTTTAGGGTGAAACTGGTGGATACTAGGCCATTTTACTGTCTTAGTTCCTGTGTGAATACTTCAATGGCAGCTGTGAACCACAGTTGTAAACGACTGCATTCTTGTGTGTCCAGTTGGGGTGGTCACTGGGGCAATAGCTGAACAAATTGTTGGGCCTTCTCTGTGTTATGTTTCCTATACTTGCTGTCTATATATCTAACAGGGGAGGAGTTCTCAAAATTTTCTGAGAGTGTGCTGTGCACTGCTAGAAAGTTTGCAAATGGCAGAAATACCAGCGAAACAATTATTGTATTGTACTTCTTTTCATTTCACTGCTGATTAAATGTTATCACTGTAGCAAGCACAGCGTCTTGTTTTCTGAACAGTACTGTTACACGTAAGCCTTTTTTCTTTTTAGCGTCCTGAAATGAGATTTAGAAACTGGAATCAGGGACAAGAATTGGTGCCTTATAGTCAGCTAGCTTCCATAGAAACACTGCAGTAAGGAGAATATCCTGGATTGGAAGTCTGGCTGGGTAAGAAATTGCATAACCTCTCATTTTAGGGCATTATTAGATCAGCCAGACAATGCAAATGGCAATTATGGTAGTAACAAAAGCGGTAGTGAAGCTGAAATGGTGCTGGCAGGGAGAACTCTTAATTGTCTTATTCTCTGCTCATGGTCTTTTGCTGTCTTTGGGGATTGCTGGGAGATTGCTGCCTTTTTCAATGCTTTATTAGCTATGATATTCACGACTGTAATTTACATTCTTCTCCATCATGACTAGTCTGGTTTATTTCCTGACAAATGTGGTCCTTCCTTCTGTTCTCTGAGTTCTCCCGAGAGAGGGAAAAAAAGCCTGTAATTGTTTTGAGGACAGGGAATCTTGTTTTAGTTTGCTTTTTTTCTACCTCCTTTGAATTACTCTCTTGTCTTTCAAAGCAATTCCATGCAAGAATTCCATTTCTTCCAGAAGACTGATAAAAGATGAAGTGATCTTGCTTCTTGTGTAGGCTGTTGTATCTTTGCATGCCTTGTGTCACTTGGCTTGTGTTCACACTCCAGCAGGCCTAACTTGTGCTGTGTATTTATATTTCTAATGGCATAACTGGATCATTTCTCTGATACTGTAGAAAAACAACAAAGTCAGTCATAGAAGGGGCTAAAAGACATTTCCTACTGCTATTTCCCAAATTAATTGGGAAAAGTGGGAAATATTGGGGTGGTTTTTGGTTTTGTTTCAATTTAATACCTGTATTTTTAAGGAGTATCTAGAACAGAGAGGGTATTCTGAGTTGCCTTTTCTATTTGTTACATTAGTCTGTTTATTTCCCATAGCCTTTTCAGAGGAGCACTAGCTGCAAGCCCTTTGTGACTGTGTCAGTCTGAAGCAGGTGCTCCTTTGTGCCTTTTGTCTTTCCCCAGCTTTTAGTATAAATGTTTTCCTGCAGTTTTCAGTCTGATCTGACTCCAGTTTGGTTAAGGCACAGCCAGCCTTTCCTTTTACAGGTCTGTCTTGTCCTGAGAACAGCTCAATTTCTTAATATGTGTAAACCCTGCTTCACAGCATCACCATCTCATTCATGCCTTGAGACTTCTGATCTCTGCCTGCCCTTAGCACATAGAGCTCTTAATAAGTCTCCTAATGACAGTGGTTATGAAGGTCCTGGGCTTTGGTATCCTGGTTGATCACCTGAACTGAGCCTCCAGAACATTCCTCTGACACTTTGCTGCATTGCTGGTGCTGATGTAGACTCTTGGGAGCTATTGGGATATCCCAGGAGGCCCACTCCTTTTGTGCCTGACAGGCAAGTTACCATGTGGTCTTTTTCTGATGTCTCAAAGCCATGTAGCTCTGTACTTCGTAAAGCAACCTCCTGAAAAACAACATCGTAAAGCAAACAAACTGCTGCTTCCTATCCTTGGAGTTCCTTCTACTGCAGGTGCAACCAGTATGCAAGAGGACACTCTTGCCATGTCCTCCCCTGCAGCAGCATGGCATCCCTCCCATGGGAGACAGTCCTTCACAAGCTTATTTTACCAGCTTGGTCCCTTCCATGGGGTTCAATCCTACCAGCGATGGAATGCTCCACCACAGGCTTCCCTCAGAGTCACAGCCTTCTTCAGGATCAGTCTCCTGCTCTGGTGTGGGGTCCTCCACGAGCTGCAGGTAGAATTCTGCTCTACCATTGATCTCTAAGGGCTGCAAGGGCTCAGCCTGCATCACACCACTGACTGAAGGTGAATGGCTTCTCTGGTGTCGCTCGCCTACTCCTTTCTCACTGAAGTTGATGTCTGGTTGTGCATGGTTGGGTTGTCTTCCTCATGCCCCATACCTCTCCAGAACAAAGGAACTCACCCAACAGGTTTTCTCCTTTTAAATCAGAGGTGCTGATTGGATCAGCCTTAGCCAGAGGTGGGTCCAGATGAGAGACAGCGGAGCTTATCAAAGCTTCTAACAGCACCCACACCCATAGGCCCCTCCCCAGCTATCAAAACCCAACATAACATGTTCTAAAAGATACATTTCTTATTTTGCCTGATTCACCCAAACATTGATGCATTAATAGAAGAAAGGGAACATTGCAAGGAACATCATGTACAGGTCAGCAGAATTACTATAATACTTAGAGAAAAAGCTGCAGAACTCAATAGTATATTACAGAATGTTCTTTTACTTCACTTACAAAGCATTTTATCTATTATCCTTATTTTCACCTAATACGGTTCTCCAGTGTTCATGCTAGATTTGGCCAAGTTGAGTATTCTCTGTCTGCAATTCAATTTGAAAAAAAGAAATTGCCACCACACTAAATTTTTCTGACTGTAATGAACCTTTGTAATAGGACAGCAAAGACATCCTTTTGTTTTATTCATTTTTTAAAACACAGTCTGCAGAAGAAAAGAGTCTGCTTAGAGAGGTGTCTGTTTAACATGTATCTGGAGCTAAACTATAGCAGTTGCTCTGTCACTTGATGACCCCACAGAGAAGGGGAATCAGAAATAGGAGAGAAGACCCATGGATTGAAATAAAGATGGATTTAATAAAACAGCCAAACTAATACTAATTCAAATACAAAGTTATACTCAGCTCAGCAACTGTACAGTGGTCAAAACAAATGGGAAGGCAGTCCTTGGGAGCAGGAAGAAGAGAAACAGAGTCAGAGAGAACCCAAGCAGGAGACATCCCGTCAGGTCCCATCATGTGTCATCCCCTTCAACCTTCCCCTTTATACCGAGCATGACATTTATGGTCCAGGATGCACCTGTAGCCAGCTCAGGTCAGCTGCCCTGGCTGACTTCAGACTGCTAATGGCCTGCAGATCATGGCTGGCCTAGGATTCTGTCCTGGCCACACTGGGACAAGTTGATACTAAAACACCCATGAGCTGGCAAAGGCTGGTGCTGCCTGATGTGGTATGAGCCTCTGGAGACTTATTTTAATTATTTTAAGCACTTAAGAAAGTAAAATTGCACTTCAAGTCCAAAAGGAGCTGAAAACTCTGAACTACTTTTTGGATTCTGTTTCTCTGGTAATTTCATAGAGCATGATGTGGACACATTCCATAAGTAGCTGTCTCAGAATACCTTATATTTGCTGGAACTAATCTGATGATCAGAGGTGCTTGCTTTGTGACTGAAGACACAGGGTAAGTGGTCAAAGACATTTCTATGTCATAGGTTCTAAACCTAAGAAATTATGTGTGGGAATTTCCATACAGGGCATATAGAGCCCTAGTGCCTCCGGTATCTATATACTCTGCTAGTAAGTGATCTTTTCTTCATTGGGTATCATGTAGAGATCTAACTACTATTTGCATAGCAGTCTGTTAATAATGTTACATGTATCTCAGCATCACTGATGAAGTGTTGTTAAGAGTCTCTGGCCATACATTCTACTATTTTCAGAAATAAGGTAACTTGGGAGGTCTTGAGAATCTAATACCTGAAAGAGAATTTCTTTGATTTTTGTTTGGAGGAGTGAGGGGAGACGTGGTTCGGGTCTGTCCCTAGGTGAATTAGGGTGCTGCTTGCAGGCTGGCTGCAACATTTCCTTGTGGACCAGGAGACCCATACAATTTGGTCAAGGCCATCTTCTTATATTGTATGGTCATATCTATCCAATAATACTAGTCTGGAAGAATGAGACCACTCCAGTATCTCAAATATCTTTGGTTTATTTTAGACATTCACTTGATGTGTTTGGCTTTACCACTGATTTATCCAAGCATGCTAAAGAAGAACCTACTTGTTCTGTGCAATAAAGGAAATCCATTTATCTAGTCACCTTTTAAAGATGGGTTTTCTGGGAGAGAGAGCAAATTATCCCAAAAGGTGACACTTCCTATTTAAAAGAAAAAAAGAAGCACTATCCATCTTTGTGTACATTTTTGCTTTGCTAAGTAATAGTAGAGCTTTTTTACCTAATACATTATCTCTTACATCTAAGAGCAAAGCTTTTGTCTGGTGCGTTCTTATCCAGACAGTACACTAGTTAATTTATATGTTCTCATTTGTAAGCCATGTTTACACACAAAGTAGTATTCATTTACATAAAGCTGCTTTAAATGATCACTCTTATTCAGTATTAGCACCACTATTCATATTAAAATGAAATGAATGTTTCTCTTGCACTTGGTAATGAGGTATCAGCCATGGTGTGCTGGGGTGACACTTGAACTACTACATCCTGGGGACAAGTATATTGGCATGATGTGCTGAGGTTTTTTTAGTGCCTGGCCTTATTAAGTGACAGGTGCTTTAACCACTTAGTTTAATCTGATAGCACAATCATTTCTCGTGATACTTTTGTCATTAAACTTGTTTACACATCTTTAATTTCACACACGTGATTTCCACCAGCAGAAAATACCTCCTCTTCTTTCCCCTGACTTCTCCAACCTGTGGTTTTGTAACTTTTAATTTAACCCTGGGGGAAGAACAAGACTTAGTGAATATGAAAGTAGGTAATAGCTATTTATTAGTCATTTTATTTAGTAGGTAATAGCTATTTAAATTTCTAAAGCATCTCACAATTATATATGTACACAAAGTTTAGCAATGATATGCAGCTCTTAGACTTGCTGAGGTGTGCTTCAGGCAGTGCTGAACTTTAAGAGTGTGTATGGAAAATGGGGCATTTGAGTGAGTCATGATTAAAAGTACTATTCTCACTAAGAGCATAGTGAAAGTCATCATCAGCCTCATCATCTTCACCATCCGCACCTGCTGAACAGTCAAGGACACCAAGGGGAGGACAGTTGTCTTGAGACCCCACTGCTCCCCCTCCCTGTCATCATCGGGCAGTTCTTCCTATTTCCTTTTCTCTCTCACTTTGTCTCCTATTTTTTCAATTCAATCTCTAAATTAACTTTAAAATCCATGTATGCCATCAGCTATGAAGCTCATTAATAAATTTTTGTGCATTTGAGACTGTGTCAGCAAAGAATGGTGAGTGCTCAGATACCACAAAGTTTCTGAACCTGTTTGTGGTCTCTCATTTAAGACAGTGGCCAGGCTCGTACTAGCCAAGACTATGTAACTTTGCTTTTTGCCATAACAATTTACTTCACGTATATAGTACTTCTGATTTCTAGACTGATTTGCTTGGCTATGTCTGGAACTAATTCACTGTTATTTTCTTCTTCCCTGACTTAATATTTTTAGTTAGATTTTAAACTTGAGATGAGCTTGTATTATGCATTATAGATCAATATTTGGAATTATACTTCCTCAGCTTTTGGAAGCCAACATATCTATCTAAGTCACTTTGTTTTGCCTGAAGTTATCTGAAGAGATTATAATTCAGATTTCTGAAGTCCAGAGAACATTGGAAGCAGTAAAAGGATCTAGAGCAGAAAGAGCAATGGTTGTGATGTGCATATATTTACATAGAGCTGAAATTTTCTGAAATTATGAGTGAATTTTGACTGTCTGTCCTCAGAAGCTGTATAGACGGATAACAGAATGGTTTGGGTTGTAAGGGACCTTTCAAGATCATCTAGTCCAACACCCCTGCAGGGAGCAGGGACATTGCAACTAGAGCTGGTTGCTCAGAGCCCTGACCAACCTCACCTGGAATGGTTCCAGGGATGGGGCATCTACCATCTTTCTGGGCAGCCTGGTCCAGGGTCTCACAGCCCTCAGTGTAAAAAATGTCTTCCCTCTCTCTAGTCTAAATCTCCCTCTTTTTGTTTAAAAGCATCACCCCTTGTCTTACCACAACAGGCCTTGCAAAAAAGTCTGTCCCCATCTTTCTGACAGGCCCCTTTAAGTACTACTAAGTGCCACACCCAATCTTTCCTTAAACATCTCCAGGGATGGTGTCTCCACCACCTCCCTGGGCAGTTCATTCCAGTGTCTAATCACCCTTTCCATGTGGAAGTGCTTCCTAAGATCCAACCTAAACCTCCCCGGCGCATCTTCAGGCCATGCCCTCTCGTCCTGTCACTGGTTGCCAGGGAGAAGAGCCAGACCCCACCTGACTACAGCTTCCTTTCAGGTAGCTGTAGAGAGTGGTAAGGTTCCCCTTGTGTCTTCTCATCTCCAAGATGAACAACCCCAGCTTCCTCAGCCTCTCCTCATAAGACTTTCCCTCCAGTCCCTTCCCCAGCCTCATCACTTTCCTCTGGACCCGCTCCAGCACCTCAATATCCTTCTTGAAGTGAGGGGCCCAGAACTGCACGCAGTACTTGAGGTAAGGCCTCACCAGTGCCGAGTACAGGGGCAGAATTACATCCCTAGACCTGCTGGACACACTATTCCTGATAGAAGCCAAGATGGCGTTGGCCTTCCATGCCAGCTGGGCACACTGCTGACTCACGTTCAGCTGGTAAGCCAGCACTCCCAGGTCCCTCTCTGCCAGGCTGCTCCCCAGCCACTTACCCCCCAGTCTGTAGTGCTGCAGGGGGTTACTGTGGCCAAAGTGTAGGACCCTACACTTGGTCTTGTTAAACCTCATATTATTGGCCTCAGCCCATCGACTCAGCCTGCCCAGGTCCCCCTGCAGCATCTCCCAAGTCTCCAGCAGACCAACCCTCCCCCCCAACTTAGTATCTTCCACAAATTTACTATCAGTAGACTTGATTCCTTCATCCAGATCAAGATCATTAATAAAGATGTTGAATAGAACTGGGCCCAGTACCGATCCCTGGGAGACACCACTGGTCACTGGACACCAACTGGATGCAGCACCATTCACAACCACTCTCTGTGCCCCGTCATGCAGACAGTTTTTTAATCCAACGAAGGGTGCATCTGTCCAAGCCAGCTTTTCCAGGAGGATTTTGTGGGAGACTTTGTCAAAGGCTTTGCTGAAGTCTAGGTAGACCACATCAACAGCCTTCCCTTTGTCTACCAGACAGGTCACCCAGTCATAGAATGAAGTCTGACAAAACTATGCTCTTCTGATAATTGTACTGTAACAAAAGTTTTTGTTATTGCTGTTTTATTTAGGTAGAATTTTATTTGTAGGTTTGATGTCAGGATTGACCAGGAGAGAATTGCATTGTCTCTTTGTCTTTCTTCATCAGTCAAATGATTCAACTTTCAGAATCAACCAGTGGATGCTGAAACTTCTGTTTTAACAAGTAACATACCTGCATTTGAGTGAAAGAAAATGTAAGAAGTAACCTACTTTTAATCATCATAGCAAACATCAATGACAGGAAGAAAAGCAGGGTTCAACCTGTTTAGTATCTTTTAGTATCTCTTCTCTTTCATAGTTTTAAACATGAAAATAACCTAATGAAAAATTCTTTCTTGGCTATGTCTAATATATTTGGTATTAATTCCCCCCTGGAAATATATGTCCCTCTCCATTAACTATAGATGAAACTTAGACATCCAACTTTTAGATCACTAAAGATAATTAAAATGAATACTGCAATACAGGGAAAAGTGTAGTTCAAGGGATGACAGTGAAAAAGTCCCTGCATATTTGAAGTTAGCCTAGTAGAAACCAAAGTCCTTTTAGGGACTATATCGGTAGAAGACTCTGGCAGACTGGTTCAA
The DNA here is from genome assembly GCA_027560015.1 of Chloroceryle amazona. Lineage (NCBI taxonomy): Eukaryota > Metazoa > Chordata > Aves > Coraciiformes > Cerylidae > Chloroceryle > Chloroceryle amazona. The sequence goes on from JANHFX010017167.1 coordinate 18,657, forward strand.
TTTATCTTGAGACATCATATTACTATCTTAAAATGCCATATGATATAGCCAGGGTTCACACAATGCATTTTCTTTCATCTTGATGCTGTTTGTCATTTTACGTGCTGTTTCAGATAGAATTATTCTTCCAAAAACATTACATTCTAAAATATTTCTCAGCCAAAAGCATCATCAAATCTCTTTCACAACTTGTTAATGGAACAAAAAAAACAGTTAGAAACTGTGTTCTAGGTACTATAATGGGTGCTTACTGCTGCATTCACTGAATCCATCAGTGGCACTTCACAGACATCTAGACAGCCTATTTGCTTCATAAATCATTAAAATGCGCGAAGACCTTTTGCATAACCCAGAAATATTCTTTAAGTGTTTAACATCAATAATAATGAAAACTGGCAACACAACAACTTAAGCAATGTAAAATATGTAGGGTTCAGCTTGACTTTCATTGAAGGATTTCTAAAAATAAAAGTACATCATCAACAGTGACAGCTTGTTTAGTGACTCAACACAGTGGGAAACCTATTGCTCTAGAGGACTATGTTCTGCCTCATTATTTAATACAGACATCACAACCATGCTGTTCTGTTTTCAGTTCTTAAATGCATGATGCAAAGGAACCCACACCTCAGTATGTCTGCCTTAAAGATTGAGAATAATTCAGAGTTGTTAGATCTGCAGTACTGATAGCGTACTATCAGTATATTAGTGCCAAGTTACATAATTTAGTGTGAGAGTTAGAAATATTTGATAGTCTTTCTAAAACCTCAGCTGTTGGAATCAAGAGTTTGTATGAGAACATCTGTTTCCATTTTCTAAGCATGCACACTTCTAGCACTCAGTATGTGAAGAGCTCTAGCCCGTGAACAAAATACACTGTACAGGCTAGTAACCCACAGACACATGGAAATAACTGGAAATGTGTGTGTGTGGGGGGGGTTAAAATATTTTTAGTCACATTTTTGAAAGCTCAGAGTTCACATTATTGCAGTACTAATACTTTATACTTTAAATAAATCATCAAGGAGATTATGAACAAGAACTAAAATGAGGTGGAAGAGAACAGGAGACACTGGGGAAACACCAGACAATGATCTGGGTTTAGTGTTGGGGCTAAGAAGAGGCAGAGAAGACCTTGTGGAGAGCCAGGACTGGCAGTAAATGTGAAGAGATGCCCATAAAAAAAGAGTTAGGCAAAAAGATGATGAGGAAAAAAAAAACAAAACGAGTATGGAAAAACTGGTTCTGGTGACCAGTGGATACAGTCAAGGCAAAGAGAAGCCAAGGTAGGAGAGTCAGAAAAGGTGAGGGAAACTGGGATTGTCAAAGCAGATGACTAGGACCGTGAGAAGAACTGGAAGACAGAAAGGCATGAGATAAAACAACAGAAACTGCACAAGAAGGTGGAGAAGCAGAGGCTGTGGCTTAACAAGACTAGATGCATGATACAAAAAGCAGGTGTATGTAAGATACCAGCCAGAAATGACATTGTGCTTTTTCCTATGCAGCACACTGCTCCCCACCCCAATGTATATTGTGTTCTATTTTTCTCCTGTTTGTTCATTTGTTTATTTTTCCTATTCATTTCCCTAATGAAAAACTCCATATTTCCTGAGCTGTTTTTTTGAGTGCTCAAAATGGCAAAGTGGTGGCAGTGGAAGACATACCTTGAACATATAAAGTGGCAGGTGGGGCCAAGTACTAGCCCAAACTAGCTGCTGCAGGCTAAGCACTCAAAATTAGCAGGTACTTTTGACATCTTTTTTAATCTGTGTCAGAGTTCATGTGTGCAAAGTGAGAATCTCAAGATCAACTTTTTACAAGTAAAAATAATTTATATGTAAAAAATAATATCATTAATGTTTGTACAGTACTTCTAGAATGAGGAGCATCACAGAAATGCTATGTCTTGAGAAATATGCTCAAAGAGTACAGTGAATCAAGCATGAGCTATACACAGAGGAATGGAGAGAAAACTTGATGTTGAATGTCTACTCATTAGAAAAGCACTATCCACTCTGTTCACTGGGTAAGACTGGAATCCCAGTCAGAAAAAAAACATCATATATGCTCACATATTTGAGATTATCATTGTGGAAACACACACTGGGGCCATATTAAATAGGCTAAAACAACCACACAAGACTATTTTCCTAACTTTTGCATGCCTTAATTCAAAATGTCAATGATATCTTTGTAATATATTTTAATTACTATGTAGTTTAAAGAAAAGAAATGCTGCTTGATAGCAGTGATAGGTAGGACAAAGGGCAAATTACATTGTCTTTTTTTCACAAGGATGTAACTATTAGGAAAACTCTTAGCCATAGAATTATTCCCCTACATTACTTCTTCTGAAAGGAAAACTGAAATGCACTGAACCAATCTATCTGTCTCAAATACCAAAACAATTCAGATACTAGGAGGAAGGTTCTATGTATCTGAAAGCAGGACAGAATCCAAAGGTGTAAGATAAATCCAAAGATGCAATTTTGAGTATCCTGAAAGCAAATTCTAAACATAAACACAAAGAATGGGAAAACCTAAAAAGGTGAGACTTCCACAATAAGTAGCTGTAGTGAATACAGTGTAGTCTCCTTTCTTTATAAAACACTGCCAGCATCTCTCCACTTAAGTTTATTTCAGCAAAACTGTATTCACTCCACTGCAATTACTGTACATTGATGGTAAAGATGTTTATGCTGTGGCTAAAGCTGAATAAATAATTGGAAATTGCTATGCAGCATATGGAACTGACAGCAAAAATGCAGAAGGGGTGATATATGGGACCTTTGCTTAAAAATATGGCAACACAGAATCCAGCAATCTTTTCAGGGTGTAAAATACATTCCCATAAAGTAACTACAGAAAGTTTCCAATTTTTAATTGCTCAATATTTACTATTCTGCTCATTATTTCCATGGGACACAAATAAATTGGTAGCATTTGTAAGCTTTCTTCAAGTTTTTTGCAGCATCCTATAACGGGATAAAAGTGGATGTGTGTGAAGGGGTAAAAATGAGAAAAGATTTTCAGATAATGTTTTATGTGCAACCAATCCTAAAAGATTCAGATGTGAGTAAACTATACTGCCAAGTGATCCCACTTCACACACATTATATTTTCCTCTGAACAACAGTGAACATTAGGCACGGTGCAAAAATGAGGAGAGATACACAAGTGCTGCTAGAATTATTAATTTTGTTTGTCTTATAGTGCCTTTCACACCATTCCTTATTTCCCTGGTTTGTTCTAGATTTTCTATTGATCTCTTCTAAGTTATTTAGCCCTAGTGTATCACATTTTCAACCTTACCCATCCTTTTCTTTCTTCGTTTTGTCAGTTACTTGAAAAGAGGGCAGTAACTGTACTTTGTGTTTGAGAGGCCTCCAGAAAAACATTTGTAAATAACCCTTGTGTTATTAGGTGCAATTATGAGGGCCAAGCAGCTGCCATTCCACTAAGCCCCTGTGAGAGACAGTGAAGTGGTACTTGTCCAAAGACAAGTTCTGCAGAAGATGGCAGTGTACTCATTCACAGCATGAGAAACACACTGACAAATGGCTCTACTGATGCTGCATGCAGGGCAGGACCTCCCCAGCCTCTGCTGAACCACAGCAGCCTGATGAACCATAAACGCTGAAGCCTCCAAAACCCAAAAGTAGTGCATGGTAAGTCTTTGCTTGACAAAGGTGTAACTCTGCTCCGGTCCTTCTTCAATTAACTAGTGGAAACTGTCAAATGAAGTAGGACTAAAACCAAAGAAGTTGGTTTATGGCAACTGGTTTATTTTCATTTCATTTTTAAACTTATTTCATTGCTTTTCTTATTTGCCCAGGAAAATAACAGGATGAATGTTTAACCAGAAGAACATTTGACCACAGAATAAAATATGTTATTCTTAGCTAATGCCAGGCTAATGATGAACATGAACAAAATATTTGAGATTGGCTGATGAAAATAAGATTGCATTGATGTTAACGTTGCATTAACCTTATAAAATAGCTGATTTGGGGAAGTTAGAGTTTTTGAGTGATGAGTACTTACACTCTCACTTGAAATCCAATTTCATGCTAGAAGGTACTCACTGGACTTGTTATTCTGTTTAATTTTTTTTAAGTTAAGGTCCCTCAACAAAGGATCTAAAGTATAAGAACCTCTCAGGGATAAAAGGATTTACAGGAGGAGAAAATGTTGGATGGAGTAACCAGACACACTGTTTATACAGAGTGCAGTTGCCAAAAGAGCATTACAGAGCTACGTATTTTTAAGGGATATGGAACAGGAAGGAAGAAGTAAGGTGGCAATGTCTGATGATGATACTAAGCCAGTCAGAGAGCTGACTGTGGCACTGCAAAAGTCAGCAACTGGGTATTGAAATGGCAGAAGAAATTCAACAAAGAACCATAGAAATGTGTGGAAAATCAGAATTTTATATATAAACCAGTTATTGTTATTGACGAACAAGCTCTTTGGATACTAACAGGTCTATAAAAGCATAATTTTAATAGCCATTATTAGTCCAAAATGAATTGCGTATTAGAAATGGAATAGAGAACAAAAGGAGAAAACATCACTGTATCACATTATAAATCTAAGAGTGTGTCACATCTTAATTACTGTGTACTGTCCTGCCCTGCCAGTATTTCAAAAAGGATATAGGATCAACAAATGTTCAAAGAAGCAGAACAACAATAATTGCAGGTTTGGAACAGCTTCCATGGGAGGTGTGCTAAGTAGATTAGGACTCGTCAGAAAAAAGATAACTGAAGAAAGATGTTGCGGAGGTCTTTAGTATTCTGAGTTGTTGGGAGTAGTAGCAGAGCAACAGGGAACCCTGAATCTGTCACCATAGCCTTACTATAGAAAAGATTATCCATTGAAACTCTTTAGTTCCTTTGCATTTGAGACGACTCACAGATACTGGTGAACAAAATGTGCAGCAGGAAGCAGACGACTGAAACCCTTCCCACTTGTCATCACTGAATTAATCAAAAAAATGATAACATCATTAGAAACATAGAAACACAGAAACATAGAAATGTCTGGGTTGGAAGGGACCTCTAGAGGTCATCTAGTCCAACCCCCCTGCTGAGAGCA
>JANHFX010017167.1:23856-53036 GCA_027560015.1 Chloroceryle amazona
CTGTCAATTAGAAGTAATGAACTGAAAAGTAAAATCACTGAACAGAATTAGTCCTGTTTTCACCCAAACCAAGACAATTTCAAATGCTTCATTCTCCCCATCCCCAGGTTAACAATGTCTCTCTTAAGATAAATAATTATTTCTCTTCAGTTCTACATGTGTATCACTGTCTCAATGTCTTCTTTTGTTACTCTTGCTTGCAGATACTACTCGGAGCAGGAGAGAGACTGAAGTAGCTGGCAGAGATTACCATTTCATTTCCCGACAGGCATTCGAGACTGACATAGCTGCAGGGAAGTTCATTGAATATGGAGAGTTTGAAAAGAACCTCTATGGTACTAGCATAGACTCTGTGCGGCAAGTAATCAACTCTGGCAAGATATGCCTTTTAAACCTTCATACCCAGGTATGGCAAAGCTGTTGCCTGTTGTATTTTAATTGTAGAAGCCACTGTGAAAATCTTAAGAGCTCTATTTGGTTTACAGAAAATGTATGTTTCCAAGGTCCATTTTCATGTTTATTACAAGTTTTCTTTCAGTGGTGTTAACAAGTGTGTTATGAATACAGCTTTCCTGTTCCTTGTCTAGAAATGTACGCATCTTTATCTGTGCTAAAGGTAATAGGGGCCTCGGTTTCCTGATACTTAAAGCTGGTGATATCATCTGAATTGAAAAATTAATTAAAAATCTATGTACTTTGAGTTTTTTGAAGATGGAGAGGTAGTTGTTTGTGATTATACTTGGAAACTGCATTTTGGAAATGTTTATGCAGTTCCATAACAGACAGGATCACAGTACATCACATCAACAATATTGAAAAGCTCTTTATGACATTTTGATTACGGAGAAAGAAAAGACAAACTATGCATCTGGACCTCAACTTGGAAATTTAGCCAAATGTGGGAAGAGACAGCCATGGAACACAGCCAGTTTCTAATACATACGATATGTTTGAGGTCTACTGCTGTTACAGACGCTGAAAAAAGAAGCCCCAAAACTCAGATGCATTAGTAAAGTCTGGTGGTATTGAAGCTGTAATTAGCCATCACTGCTTGGGACCATGTGATACTTGACTGAGATAGCTCTTGGGAGTTCCAAAGCGTATAAGAAGTTGAAAAGTCATAACCCTTTGAAAATTGATCTACTTCTGTGGTTATAAAAATATGTCTCAGAGACAACTTTTTTGTCCTGAGACACATAGAAGGAACCTTTTGGGAAAAAAAGTCACACTACAGTTTGGTTCTTTTTATTTCCCATCTTATATTTAAGTGTAACCTGCCAAAAAAATGATGCCAAGTATTCAGTAATAGTGCATCTGATATCTTGTATTTTAATCTTCAAAACAGAAAAGCTTGCACCATAGTATTTAAAATAAGCTGTAGTCTTTAAAGACTTCTCTCTGTTAAAAGCTGAAACCATTCCTTAGCATTGTAAGGAAACAATTCAATCTAGGTGATTTTTTGTATTATTTATGTATTTACTTTTTGGCTTTTGGATACCAAAGATTCCTTCAGTTTAGTTATAAAGACTATTCTTGAACAAAACTAAGTATCTGCGTTCCGTGAAGCTGAAAAACAGTAGATATAAATTTTGTAGGAAAAGATGTCTGAACTAGTGAGTAGTGATAATAATACTGCTACAGTGAATTATACTGCTGTTAATATAATATGCAGTTGTGTTTGAAGAGTATACTATCAATTACAGCATGTGAATAATGCATTATTAAATGTCCATTTCATGTATGCAACTATAAAATATTTAATCCCATTTCTGCAGTCACTGAAGACACTACGAAATTCTGACTTGAAGCCATATATTATATTTGTTGCACCACCTTCACAAGAGAGATTACGCGCTTTATTGGCCAAAGAAGGGAAAAATCCAAAGGTAAGGTGTCTTAACACTTCTTATGAAACCATACTGCTTTTTGTTTACAGATCTGAAATGCTTTTGGTAAACAAGTTTGTATACTCTGTTTGGAACTGGGAAACAGTGACGGTCCTGAGAATATATGGGGAGCAGCGTAGTTGAACTGTGTGCTCCAGGTTAGTAGGCAGACCGTAGAAAGGGAAGGTCTCACGATGCTTTCGCCTAACGAAGTGTGAGAGGTATGAGGTGAGGGAATTCACTGCTAATTTAATAATCCTGGGACACAGCATCTCAGTTGTGGTCCCTGCCTCTGGGTATAAAAATATGACCCTATATTTAAAAACTGTGGGAAACCCACCTTTGTTTTCAAGTAAATCTGAGGGTAATTCTAGGGAGAAAGCTATTATTTTCTTTTGAGAATTTATCTGCCCTTGGAAAAACACTTACTTGAAAATGTATTGCAAACCTCTTCAGATGAAGTGGGCTCACTTTTCTTGTTTAAACCGGAGTCACATCAAGATCTCAGCTTAGCCAGTTCAGATCATTTAGTTAATGAGATGTTAGTTCTGCAGAATGGAATTGAAGCCCACGGGTTAAATCAAGATGTCTGAAAGCTCAGAAAAGGTCCTTATCAGTTTGAGATACAAAGTGCTTATTGCTAGGATAATAGGTTCATCTTCAGCTTTTTAACTGAAATTTACCCTACAGCAGTTGGTGGGAGCAGTTTTTCAAAGTACTACTTGAGCATAATGCAGTTCATACTGAGGAAGAGCAGTCTTCCCAGCATAAGCCAAAGGGACTCCTGATACGACTTGATCAGGAGTTGTATCTCGCAATGTTGTACAGGTGTGGTGGTTTGCTCCCCGTGTTTGGTACAAGGGTAATGTATTCCCTGGATGTAAGATCTAAAAGTCCATTAAAGTCCAAGTCTTAAAACAGAGGGGTTGATTTTTGTTTTGTGTTTTTTTTTTTTTTTTATTATTTGCCCGAGTCAAATATAACCATAGTATTTATAGTCTTTAAACGGACATGTTTCATCCTCCACAGTTATGCAATGAATGAAAGTTTATTTTATGCAAATACTTATGAAATCTTATGTGTGCCCTGTTTTTCTAATAGCAGTAGTCAAGGAATCCATTTGCAATAAAAATGAATACATTGCCATTGGTATTAAACTATGCTTGTTTTCTTTCTAGTTAATTGCACTGGAGTTGTATTTACTTCAGTTGGGTAAATGCTACTGTGTTAAACCTCTTCCCCTGACAAAGAAAATGGTATTTCTTGCATGTATGTGCATGTGTGGCTTTGATTTTCTTAAGTGTATGTAATGCCTAGGGAAAAAAAAAAATCTTGAAGGCCTGAAGTTCCTTTTGAAAAATAACCTCTTTAGAAAATTATCTCAAAATTATACCTCAGTATTCCTTTATATAAATATCAAAATAAGCTGCAGGAGAGAAAAATGAGCGCACTTTCAGAATCCAAGTGTAAAAATACTCTGTAATAAAGTAAGCCATTTCTGTTTCTCCCTTTGCATCATTTATCTATGGACAAAATATTCTTGCTTTTGACATACTCTCTTCCAACTTCCAAATCATATTTTCCATTTTTCTGCAGTGTCATTTACCTGATACGATGCTGATTCAGTCAACTTAAATGTATAGCTCTAATTGTGGTTCTCATTGCTGTTTATTAGTGAAAATATTTCAGATAGCTGTTGCCTTTGACTGTGTTTGTAGTGCCACATCTTCAGAGGAGTGTAGTCTTGTTCTACACCTTATGGACTTATTCTCACACTTTCTCTGCCATCTCCAGTCTTTTTCAGAAGGATAATGGGACTAGCAACCTAACTTAATTTTCAGAAATATGATTTAAGAGCCTCAGTAAGATGAATGTAATGAAACGAGCAGTACTAGGTCTTTGTTTACTTCAGTCTGGGACAGTTTATCAGTTTGCTACTTACGGCCAGTCAGAAGGGATTGTCTTGAGTGTCCTTAGTTTCCACAGAATTATTGAGGCTGGAAAAGACCCCTGAGATTGAGTCCACCCTATGACCTAATACCACAACATCAGCTAAATCATGCCACTAAGTGCAGCATCCAGTATTTTCTTAAACACCTCCAGGGATGGTGACTCCACCACCTCCCTGCACAGTCCATTCCAGTGTCTAATCAACCTTTCGGTGAGGAGGTGCTTCCTAAGATCCAACCTAAACGTCCCCTGGCACAGCTTCAGGCTTGTCCTGTCACTAGTTGCCTGGGAGAAGAGCTGGGACTACAGTGTGCCTTCAGGTAGTTGTAGAGTGTGATAACGTCCCCCCTGAGTCTTCTCCGGGCTGAACAACCCCAGCTCCCTCGTCCTCTCCTTGTAAGATTTTCTCTTCAGTCCCTTCCCCAGCCTCGTTGCTCTCCTCTGGACCCGCTCCAGCACCTCAGTATCCTTCTGGCAGTGAGGGGCCCAGAACTGCACCCAGTACTCGAGGGAAGGCCTCAGCAGTGCTGAGTACAGGGGGAGAACTACATCCCTAGACCTGCTGGACACAGTATTCCTGATACAAGCCAAGATGGCGTTGGCCTTCTGTGCCACCTGGGCACACTGCTGATGCATGTTCAGATAGGTATCAACCAACACTCCCAGGTCCCTCTCTGCCAGGCTGCTCCCCAGCCACTCATCCTCCAGTCTGTAGCAATACATGGAGTTACTGTGGCCAAAGTGTAGGACCCTGCACTTGGCCTTGTTGAATCTCATACCGTTGGCCACAGCCCATTGACCCAGCCTGTCCAGGTCCCTCTGCAGCTTCTTACCCTCCAGGGTACCAACACTGCTCTCCAATTTGGTGTCATCTCCAAATTGACTAATGGTAAACTCAATCCCGTCATCCAAGTCATCAATAAAGATGTGGAATAGAACTGGTCCCAGTACTGATTCCTGGGGGACGCCACTGGTCACTGGACACCAACTGGATGCAGCACCATTCACAGTCTCTCTCTGTGCGCATTCATCCAGCCAGTTTTTAACCCAGTGAAGGGTGCACGTGTCCAAGCCATGGGCTGCCAGCTTTTCCAGGAGGATGCAGTGGAAGACTTTGTCAAAGGCTTTGCTGAAGTCTAGATAGACAACATCAACAGCCTTCCCCTTGTCTACCAGACAGGTCACCCAGTCATAGAATGAAATCAAATTGGTTAGGCAGCACCTTGCTTTCCTAAACCCATGTTGACTGGGCCTGAGCCCCTGGTTGTCTTGTACATGCTGATTCATGGCACTCAGGATGATCTCCATAACCTTGCCAGCCACTGAGGCCAGGCTGACAGGCCTATAGTTTTCTGGATCTTCCTTCTGGCCCTTCTTGTGGATGGGCGTAACATTGGCCAACCTCCAGTCATCCGGGACCTCCCTGATTAGCCAGGACTAGTGATAAATGATGGAGAGCAGCTTAGCCAGCTCTTGTGCCAGCTCCCTAAGCACCCTAGGATGAATCCCATCTGGACCCATAGACTGGTTAGGATCTAAGTGGCACAGCAGGTCACTAACTACTTCTTCCTGTATTTCAGGAGGGATATTCTGCTCCCCATCCCCTCCTACCAACTTGGGAGCCCAGTTGCCTTGAGGATAGTCAGTCTTTTTGTTAAAGACTGAAGTAAAGAAGGGTTGAGCACCTCGCCCTTTTCCTTGTTTTTCATTACTACGTTCCCCCTTCATCCAGTAAGGAATGGAGATTTTTCCCTGGCCATCCTTTTGTTATGTATTTATAAAACCACTTTTTATTATCCTTGAGAGAATTGTCCAGATTAAGTTCCAACCGAGCCTTTACATCTCTCATTCTCTTTCTACATGACCCTGCAATGTCCTTAAACGCTTCCTGGTTCACCTGCCCCTTCTTCCAAAGTTGATAGATTCTTTTTTTTCTTCTTAGTTCTTTCAAAAGCTCCCTGCTCAACCAGGCTGGTCTTCTACCACACCGACTTGTTTTTCGGCACGTAGTGACAGCCTGCTCCTGAGTCTTCATAATTTCATTCTTAAAGTAAGCCCAGCCTTCCCAGGCCCCTTTGCTTTTGAGGGCTGCTTCCCAAGGGACTCTACAAAACAGCATCCTGAGTAGACAAAAGTCAGCCCTCCGGAAGTCCAAGGAGAGGTTTTAATGATGGCTCTCCTAACTTCACCACATATTGAAAATTCTATCACATCATGGTCACTATGCCCCAGACGTTCACTATCTCCTGAATATCAGGCTTAGGGTGTCACAGAGCAGAATCACTGTCTGGATTTACAAAACTGGGCCATAAGTAACTTCCAAAGATAATGTGGCTGCTTAGGGAACCCTGTGATCTTACCTCGATACTCCTATTTCTGGTCACTCATTCTATACAGTGGCCCAGATGTACCTTTGGAAGCTGTAGAAATGTTTAAAAAAAACCCAAATCACACACCCATGAAAAAAAAACCTCTTCTATTTTGCTTCAGCTAAGTTATTCTTAAAATAAATTTTGATTTGCAAAATGATTTAGTACATTGCAGGAGTCTTAATTAGAAAATGCCTGCTGGCTGTTGAGTGCTTTCAGTTATTCGATTAATCGGATATTACCACTGTGCAGAATAATTCTGCCACGACCTGGGGAGTCTTTTCAACAATTTGCTGCTGCTCAGGGGTTTCCAAAAGATTGATTATAATCTCAGACCATCACAGGAGCATGCAAAACCATAAATCGTTCTGTGTTTTTTTTTAACTCCTGACAGTTGTGAGGCCTGAAAAGGACTGGAATAAAAACTGAAATCTGACTGTAGATAAGGAAGTGAGTTATGGGAAATTACTTTGGTCTATGGAGAAGACTACAGTCAGAGTGAAGAGTTTCCTCGCATTTCATTTTTCCTGTAACCTTTTGACTCTGTTCTGTTGCTAAACTTTCTGAGGGCAGAGATTTTTATTTTTTTTGAGAATTGTCTTTTTGACACGGTAACTACTGCGGCAGCAGCACGTAATAGCAGTAAAAGATACTAGTAGTGTGGTGTTAAGTCAGCAGGGAGTACTAAATTACAGACCTGTGCTGCAGCAGTATTTACGCAGGAAACACATGGTAGAAGGTACCATATATTTCACTGAAGCAGTGGGGGAACTTGGTTTTATATTAAGTATAAATGAGAGCTTTTGATTCATTGTATTTAACTTTCCTTCGTATCAGGAAACTAGCTGTAGAGATCACTATCCTGGCTGGAACAGCTGGAACAGAAGCTTAGCTTCTCTGGTCACAATAGAAAAAGAAGTTTAAGAGTACAGGTTAAGAGTAGGTCCTGTGTGAGATATTTGCCATCTTCTTAATAATCTCTCCCTTAAGGAGGAGGAAAGTGTCAGCACAAAATGTTTAATCTCTTGGACTGAAAAATAAAGTGACATGGATCTGGGATCTACCTAAGAGACAGGGTGGGAGACAGGCACATCTGTAGTGTAGCTGGTGCCAGGACTGTGTGCCCAGGTCAGAGTTTGAATGCAGCTGCCAAGAGTCATGGGCAGGGTGTCGCAGGTGAGCCCAGCTGGGGCACTAAGGCCTTCGTAGTCAACCTGGGTGAAATTTGCTCTTGCACACAACTGAATAGCATGTGTGCAACTTGAATGTTAAGAGTTGACATTATGTCTGTGTGAAGGTGTGTCTGTAGCCCTGCTTTGAGTGCTGGTGGCAGTGGTTAGTGCTTCCCTGACCACCTTTTTGGCAGATAGAGGATGGCCTGCTTTCTGCCTTTCTTGCCCAATCTTATCCAATCTACATCCCCACTTAAAAAGCTAAGAAAAGTGATGTGTGCAGTAGCTTCCTGAAGACCTGTCAGGCAGCACAACCAGTCTGTAATACACTTCCGTCTTCCTGCTCTGGTCGCTGAGGCATAATGAGGGAAAAAAGTATACTCTGCTCTCAGCAGCATCTCCTACCTTCTGGCAGCTGGTAAGAGAAAGCGATTGGTATCTCACTGTGGCTGTTAGCACAAGGTGCATGGTCCAGCCTGGGGCTGGCATGGCTGGAGAGGTGATGTGTGTCCTCAATCCCCTGTCCATGGGTGAGGAAGCCAACACCTGCTGCCTTGCTTGCTTCTCACCGATTATCACAGTGAGGGCTGAAAGATTTCTCTGCTCTATTACCTTTGTAAGAAGCAAAGTCTTAACACCAAATAACAAGTGACCCAGAAAGAGCAGTGTTACAGTAAGGTGCAGAGAGAAAGGGTGTTGGAGTGGAAGAGGCTCCTTCTGCATAAAATTATGTGTAGAAGAAAAGCAGATGGGAGTGTTGCTCCGAAGCCTGATGTATTGGTGATGTTTCAGCAGGAAAGACAGAGATTCCTGTATTTTTTTTCTGTCTGGAGAAAACACATTTTAGTGATTTACTATCAGCAATTATCATGAATCACCATCTTGGGTAAATAAAGCTGCTGGCGTCCCTATTTTACGGAACATTACACCAGATCATATACTCTTGAATGTGTTGATCTAAGTCATGTTAAAGGCCTTGGTTATTTTTCATGAAGGTTTTCACAGGAAGATTTATAGGGATGTCAGTCACCAGAGCAAAAGGATTTCAAAACAGAATAGAAAATAGGATTTCAAAACAGAAGAGGTGCTCAAAAGTTATAAATGTGACTTCACAACTGGCTAACCTTTATTTGTTTACTGCTGCTAGCAAGGATGCAGCACATATACCAAGAACTGTTGGTATATGTGGTATATTGGTTATCCTTCAGGGGTCCAACATGGACCTCAGAACTGTTACAGAGTATGGGAGTTTGCTTTGGTTTTCCTTGCACAAATGAGTAGGTGTCAGGAAACTCACGCCTGGAACAGTGGAACTGCTCTGTCCCATCCATGTGGATTCAAGGTAGAGTGGAAGTGGGCTGAAGTGTTTATCATCCTTTGCATTCACAGGTAGGAAGTCATGGATGTGATTCATGCTTAAGAAACAAGCATTCAGACTATTCATGGCTGTTTCTCTCTAAACAAAATCTATATGGCATCTTGCAATACTAAGACGGCTCATTTTATAAGGTTCTTTTGTTCCAGCAGGTTAATGAAGTTTGGGGTGGCCTGCCTAAAGTTTCTAAAAGAAGAAATGTCATCAATTTCTAGTGTCCTCTGTAATTCCTTGGCAAGGTTGCTGCCCCTTTTCTTCATTCCATCATTGTGGCAGTCGCAGTTGCAGTCAGTCTTCCTGCTGGAACAGGCTGACTGGACTTCTGTACGACAGGCTCCTTGCTAGCCCCCTGTGTTACAGCACAAATCCTCTGCTGACAATCACCTCTGCTGTGACTGTTAGAGTGCACAGGTCTACTGCCTCGATGCAAACAGCATGTTCCTCTTTGTTTACTGTTTTTATTTTTGTCAGCAGCGACCTTGTTTTATCAATACATGACATTCTTTAACCCTTGCTTTATTATTCCTTCTGATGCTTTCACACATGTTCGCTTCTGTTCATGTTTCATTCAGACTGATGAGTATTTCTGTTGCAAACCTCTACATGCCTCAGGAGAGGATCCACATATTTCTCAAGTGTTGATGTCACTAGTTGAAGCATGCCAAACACCTGCAGATAAATAATCAGGAGCTCTTCCTTTGGCTCTGCTATCTTAGAAATGCCTTTGGATTTATTTGCAATAGCAAATTTCCAGGGACTAGTAAAATATGCAAAGTTAATCTTGCTTTTCATATTCACCCTGAAGGGTGCAAAATATGTCTACGTTTCTTTTTAAGGTAATGTTCTAAATGAAAAGTCAATTCGATGCAGTTTTAGCAGCATTTTATTGTGGGTAAAAAAAGGCAAGTAAACAGCGCTGGGTGCGCAGGGAGTCTCTGCTCTGCCAACACGCACACCGAATACAGCATCGGGCTTCACTTTTATACTTCCTATACTAATACCTATTCATGGCTTTTCTGTGAATTGGCGTGGTTATTTAGATTAGTTCCCAGAATAGGCTGTTCCCTTGTTGGCGCAAGCCATCCTTGGGGGTCCTCTGGGGGGTCGCTGGGGATGAAGTTCGATGTCTTCCTCACACGTCCTCCAGGTGGACCTCAGTTATTGCTTCACTTCTTTCTCCTTAGTTGGTTTGTTGTCTCCTGCAAAGCTTAGCCACAGAGCTCTTTTACAAGATTCTGATTTTACGTAAGTCTTAACTTCCCGTGTAGGTCCTTCTGGCATCTTGCCCAAGCCCACTGTTTGGGCTTATTTTAACCTACTGACACGAATTAGTATATTATATATCACAATCCCTCCCCAGCGCTGGGTCTATATATTCTTTGTATTTTTCCATAGTTAATTCACCATAGTATTGGCACGAATCAATACCCCTTTTATTACAGGTAACAAGACTAATTATATACCTGTTACATAAATCTGAAAATTTTGCAGTCAGGCAATGGAGTTACAAAGCTGAAGGGCTTTCATCTGTAAATGGACACCTTTCAGTTCCTTCACAGAAGAGCTGAAATTGCTATACGTTTTTGGCATACATTGTTTCTACTTTGTCTGCAGAAGCCAAGAGAAATTGCTGGATTGTTTTTATTTTCTGTTTGTTTGTTTTCATACTGTGTAGAGAGATCTGAAACATTTTCACCTGCTGACTGTGGATAATTCAGTACAAGAGAGGAGCAGTTACACAAATCTACCATGCAAGCATTCCCAACCATTGTGACATGGTAATTTTTGTAGGAAAGCAGAAGGGAAACAAGAAATATAAATAATACATGCCTTGGTTTGTAGCATTAAGTGGTTGAATGTTTAATAAGCAGAGGTCAACAATACAGCAACTAACATCTTGGTTATTTGTGGATTTACTGCCTCTGTCACAATAAATGGTGTTTTACAGCCGACTGCCGAGAACAGATGCCAGAACCCTGGAAAACTTTGCTAATGAGCATGTGTTTCTATATGTGTATAGGAAAACACAGCAAGCTGTAAGTGATTCCATACACCCGCTTGCTGTTTGCCTCAGTCAAACAAGTCACTGCCTGCGTGCAGTCCTCTTCGGTGGAAGAGGTAGGATGTGCATATATGATTCTTCTCTCTCATTTCTGATGACAGCTGCTGTCTTTTATAGGGTTAGTCTTATGCTGCATGTGTCTTAGGCGCATTTAATTTTTGCATGCATATGGTTAACACATGGCAGACCTTATCAGGTTATATATATATGGTGGAAGACAATGAAATATTTTTTAGGTTCAGAAAATAAAAATACGTATTTTAGGTTACATTGTTCCAGCTTTGTATCAATATTTTTCATATTGAAAAATCATATTGAAATCAGTTTGATTTTAGAAACATAGAAATGTCTGGGTTGGAAGGAACCTCCAGAGGTCATCTAGTCCAACTCCCCTGCTGAGAGCAGGGACATCCTCAACTACAGCAGGTTGCTCAGAGCTCTGTCAAGCCTCACCTTGAAGCATTTTAATATGCTAATAGACCTAAATTTCCATGTATCAACAAAAAGATTTTCTATAGCTGCATTTATCATCAAAACACAAGTTTAAAATTTTATACTGCATATAGATGATTGATGCGGGAGTTTGTGTCATCAGCCCATGCTAGGTTGTGGCCCATCCTAGTAAGTGCATTGTTACTCTGGGTTTAACAGTGCCGTCTTGCAGAGAATGGGCCTGGGAGCAGGAGTGCCTCTTGCTGTGAGGATTTTGAGCAAACAACAGGGAGCTCAGTTGTTAAAAGAGTCAAAGCAGACTGGAGAGTGGACACTACAGAAGTTCTATAGTGGAGTTCTGTTACAGATGGGGGACTGTAGAAAAATGAGAGAGGAAATCTGGGGACGGTCTCAGTCAAGAGTAGCTTTTATAAGTGAAATGCCTGATCAACAAAATCTCAAATTTTATTTCAAGGTTCTATATGTTTGAAGGAAAAAAACCAAACAACCAAAAAAACCCACAAACAAAAACAACACAACAAATCAAAATGCTACATCTTGCATTTAGTCTGGCCAGAAGTGTCACCATGGTCTTGACAGTGAAGCACCTCTCTCCCCCAAGGTATCCCATGGGAAAATATCTCTTATTTTTGGCAATGTGAAAGAAATCTGCTTTGGCTCTGTAAATTCATATGTCTTTGGTGAAAAGTATCACTCTGGTAACTAGATAGATACTTTTCCCCCCCCTCCCCCCATAGAGTTTGATTTAAGGTCATACTGATTTTTTCAGTTTATAACTCATGGTGTTTCAGATGTGTCAGAGTACCCAGCTCTACTTTCTTCTTCCTAACAAATATTGTTGAAGTCCATCGATAGGGCTGGGAGGAGCAGAGAGACCATTCATTACAGAGTCAGAAGCACATTTCTAAGTATAATATAAATTAATCCCACTGTACAGGGTATATTAAGCATATGTAATTTCTGCCTGAAGACATCTGTGTATAAAGAATTAAGAACAAATATGCCCAGCTGGTGCCCTGGTAGAACAGCTGCCTGGCAAAAACACATAAAAAAAATAAAAAAAAATTGTTTCTCATAACTTGGTACTTTGGGGAAAGGGAAACACAGTCAAACTGATGTGGAAATGACGTTAGATCTTTCTTAGTTGTATAAAGCAAAAAAAAAAAAAGTCAAAAGACTATGGAGTAGGTCAGAAAATAATTTCTGTTCTATGAAATAGCTGTTACTATGGTGTCTTTTATCTACAAACTAATTTCAGCTGCAGTGGAGGATGAAAATGGATGATAATGGGTAGGAATTATTTTTTTAATCAAGAGTGGAAGATAGCCTCAATTACATGGAAAATACAAAATCTGTCTTCTGACTACTAGTAATCACCACAGGCTTTTTAAATTGTGCTCCTCTGTTCAGTATCATTAGTTTTAAATTATGTGTATTTCTGTGTTTTTTCCTTAATAAATCAGGGAAAATCATCTAACCATTAATTTGTAGTCAGACTGTCCAGTTGGTTATATACTATTAGACAGTCTAGATCTCACATATCTGCTATAGTATAATATGGTACAGCAACTAATTTCTTCTAGTTTTTTCAAGCTTTGTCTTAATAACTTGAGTGAAAAACTACATAAGTATTAGATACAGAAAAATAGTTTTGCATAAGCATGATGTTCTTGGACCATGTCCATGTAGTGTTCCGGCCTGTTAGCATTTTGTACAGATGTGAGGGTGAAGGCAAGACTTGCAACAGTAAGACTCTTTAACAGCACAGGAGGTTTTCAGGTCCAGACTGGATGGTGGTAAGTTGTTCCTGTCTGCTGTGGATGCTGGAGCATATTACAGCCCAGGCCAAAGATGGAGTTGCTCTAAAAGACACATTTTTTTTCAAAGCCTCACAAGTGGAAAACTGCCAGTCTCCTCCTTGATCTGACCTTGTTATGTCATGCAGAGAGGATGGGTACTACAGGTTTCTCCTAGAAGAACCTAGCAGGGACTGGGCCTGGCCCTGTAAATGAAGCAAAGTTGAACTGCATCTGCAATGTGAAAAGTCACATCTTTGTGACAACGTATCCTTGACAGCACCAAGCCTCCTGCATGAATTACAGCTGCATGTGGGCAAAGACAGAAAGGAGCATCTGAAGAGATGTGTCTGGATGTACATAGCAAAGCTACCAACAGAAGTGGCTATGGCTCTCCAAAAAGAGGTACTGGCAGATAGCTTTGTTATTTAAATACAGATCTTAAATATTCTTGCTCCCTGTGTAAGATTGCTACTTAGATTCAGCACAGCGATCAGGGGAGCTCAAGTAAATCAGTGTCACTTGACATCACCTTGCATAAGGAGGTCTACTATTGCATCTCCTGAGTTGTTTCATGACATTCACCTTCAAAATGGCCCTTTTATGAGTTCTTTACAAAACAAAGGGACAAAAGGTTTTCCTCTTGTACCAAGGATGATGACAAACAGATTGACAGAAAAATTAGGTGATTCACTTTCATCCCAGAACTTGTAGTGTTTCAGTTACAACAAGAAGGTTTGGTTTCTGAGGGCAACTGGCACACAGCCTGGTGTAAGAAAGACCACGATTCACTCAATATGATACTTGGTTGGCAAAGAAGCGTAGGATCCAGTAGTTCTGCTAATGGTTTAATGTTGATTTAGTGTTGATGATGTGGACAGCCAGTATTTTTACCTCTTCTGTATCTATTTAATTTATTTCTATTTCCTTCCTCTATAGAGACAAAAGCATTGGTCCCCTTGTCATGGGGTTCTCTCATGGGAGTCATGGGGGACTCTCATGGGAGTTTTACTTATTTTTGCAATAAGTAAAACAAGCTGGTCCCTTAGGCAGTGTGATTCACGAAGTTAATAACTTTGAAAAGATTTATATTCCTGTTAGAGCCGTAGATCTGGACATCCATTTTTTTTTCACGTTTTTAATTTTAATTTAGCTTAGATTTCAAAGGTAATGCTATACATTTGTCATATTTTCCTGATGCAGGAACAATGCAAGGTCCTGAAGTTGCAGATGCAATACTCTGAACATTTTTACTTACAAGTAGCTTCAAGAGTTTCAGGTTCGCTGAAGACATTCAGACAGGTCAAGTGTACTTCCCTAAAATAAGCAGGTTTGGTTATTTCCTTGATTGGCTGAAATGATTTTGGCAGCTGTTGAAGGACTGTAGTTTCTTGAAAGGGAGAAAATGATTGTTCCTGCCCAGAAATTCTGTCCATCTAATGGGACAGTAAATACAAAAAGTGAGGTAGGAAAAAGTGGCAGTAAGGATAAAGATGGTTTTCATAGGTTCCTTCTAGCCTCCCCCATTCTGTGATACCATAGCACATTTCTTCAAGCTATGTAATCCAGTGTGTATCCTGAATCATCCCTGTTTCCTCTAGAGGTGAATAAGTGAACAACATACATTTTAACATAAGAAGGGTATTTGATAGGTACCTATCGTGGGTTGCCAAAAATGTTTACAGTGACCCATTTTTTGAGTGGTATTGTCATTAAAGAGAGTAAGTTCTGCAGAAAACACCTTCCTCAAAACACCTCAGAAAATAATATAAAAGAGAGAGTCGGGAATGTAATCTTCCTGGTGTTTCAAAAATGGAAGCTTTTCCTGTTCATCATGTTGACAGAACGTGTGACTACTGCAGTTAATTGTTTTTAATGGAGGGTTTTAATACCTAAAGCCCAGTTTCTAACCCTTTTCATTGCTTCCTGCTTTGTTGGTTTTAGGGTTGGTTTTTTTTTTAATAAAAAGGGCTTCCAGCTTCTTCTGTGTAACACTGCATGGAGCATAGGTGGGCTGTGCAGAGCCTCCCTGATGGGAAGGACGTCTGGAGCCCAAGATCCCCAGTGTGGATGGGAGGGAAATCAGTAATCAGAGGAAGGCAAGTTGTGAGAAGGCTGGTTTTGCTAGTGTGCACTTTGTTTTCGTTCAATTATGCACTGATTAGTGTTAACAGAAATGTAAGATGAATGTCATACCCAGCTAATGGATTGAGTTCCATGAGTTAACTGAGAAAGAGCAATGTTTTTGGTTTGGGTTTTTTTTTTTGTATGACTGCATGGCAAATGCATTCATTTTAGGTAACAGTCTCTGGTTTCCATGGGGATCATCCTTCTGCTTGTTAAAGGTAATACTAAGAATTTTTCACATTATTTCAATTATTACTAAGGGCTAATATTTCAAAACTATCTCAGCTGGTGATGCCTGCATCAACACCTTGTGTCTGGCAGTGAAATCTGACGAGGGTGTAACTTAAAGAGAAGCCAAAATTTTTAGTGATGCTTTGAATCAGACTAATGCACCCTGATAACATTTGAGTCTCAGAGAATGTTACTTCTTCCCTATACAGTGAATTTGCAACACTTAAAAAGGCTAGAAGGCCATCTGGGCAGCATGCTGTGTTGGACCATTGTATTTACTTTCTCAGTATACTTCTGTGCAACTTGATGTACAGTGTGTCTGCTTATCTGTGATATTTCTCAATTAAAAGCAAATGTAGAGGATGGCTGGAAACAACCACCCTTTCAATCTGAATACAGTGGAATTGGTATATAGTACATGGAGATTTTATTTAATGTTCATGGTTATGATAATATGAGAGGATAGAAGGAACTCTGTTTGACCTTGTTTGGCAGGCTTTATATACGTGTTTGTTTCTAGTATGAAAAGGGCTGCTTCTCATGCAGTTGTTGCCTTCAATATTTCCTGTTTCACTTTTTCTGACTTTGTCTGTCTAAAGAATTCTTCCTCATCTTAGAACTGTTTTACTTTTTACGCTTTATTCTTTCCACTTCCATTTAGGATCAGTCAGCACCAGAGCTAATTTCATTTCCTTGTGACTCTCTGATGTATAAATGACAATATGACATGATTTGTAGAAGTAATTAAAAGTCTTGAGAATCTGGAGTCTCGAATGAAGCTCCTCTGTAGGGCCCTGAAGGATAGCTTAGGAGCTGTCTAGCAGCTTCTGAAGTATTAATGAAGAATACTCTGATTTCTTTTATTTTTCCATTCTTCACTTACATTCATTCTAATGGAGGTGAAACATGCATTAGTAGTAAGGTTATAAAATCAGTGCAATTCAAACTAGATGAAAGATTGAAATATGAAAAAAAAAAATCCCAAACAAAGCAAAAAAAACCCCACACCAAAAAACCCAGCTGCTCCCCTACTCCAGGGCATTGTAATAATATATTACTACTATGTGAGAAGGACTTCTTTAATAACTGAAGAGTTAGACATGTTTTTCAAAGCAAGTGGTTTGATTGACTGAGCATCTCCTAGCAACTTAGGAAGCTTTAAATTCAACTGATTGAATGACACCTCTGGAGTATATTGTCAAGCCCAAATCACCTGCCAAAATCAGATGATGATTGTATTGTTTAAAACACATCAGATACTAAATATGTAACTCAATATTTTGTCAGCTACCAAAAATGAATTTGCATGACACAATATATAGAAAATTGACATTCAAGTACTGCACACCTAAACAGATGTCTGTGAAGTAGATTTTAAAGTTAATACTCCATGCCTCTATTGAAATGGTGCATTTTATCAAGAAGCTAAATGTGACTTTCTGGTATTTCTTGGTACTTACCACTCGGTATACATATTGGCCACATGAACAAGAGTATGATCTCACCAGCATTTTATGTGGGCAACCATAGAGAAACTCTACCAAGCAAATAAAAGCTTGTGGATTTTTTCAATCATAAGAGGCAAAATCAAACAAAAGAATGGTAGAGAAGGGGGTGGGGGGACGACACACACTGCAGCTGCTTTTTCAATGATCAGCTTAAGATGCTGTTTTCTCTCATTGTGTGTATTTGTAGGTACCCTACGAAAACACTAACAAAACCAACTGCCTCATAAATCAGTTACACTTAACTTAAAAGAGCTTCTGGCAAGTGGCAACAATATATATAGCATCAACAGCGCGCGGTTGTTCATAGAATCTGCAGTAAGAACAACTTAACTTTTCTTGGAGGTAGAAGCTAACCTCTACATACTGTCCAGCTGCAGCAGAGTCTTGTCAAGCACTATTTTTATGCTGGTAGCTATGCTTTGGTCAGTCTGGTAGTCCTGCACAGTACAACTCCAGGAGAAAAAAAGAAAGGAGAATCACAGTTTATGAAGATGATACTGACCTTCACCATGTAGTTACTGCTGGAGCGAAGCAACTACCTCACACACAAGCTGTGCACTGAGCACAGATGCACAATTTGGCTAGTGCTGGGAATTTTACTAATTCACTAATACCTCTCATTCAGGACAGTTTTTGGCTGGTGCACAGTGAACTGGCTAACTAAGAATGATTGCAGTATTTCTTCAGTATGAAAATCTGAGCATTGCTTAATCAGTTTCATGGACTGAACTATGACATTTTATTTTAGTCTTCAATTTGCTGTCTGGTAAGATGATTTAATGACTGTCTCTTGTTTAGTGGAAAGAGAAGTATATAATAAACTACATTAGAGTTGATTAGGGGGATCGATTAGCTAGGAAATAGTTTCATCAAGAGATATGTGTTCCACTAGGGATTTTACTCCATTAAAACCACAGTGAAAAACTCCTAGAGGGAGTTGCATAAAGTATGCTTGCTTTCATTTCTTTGTCAGATCATTTCATAAAAGGGTGAATGCTTTCTGAAAATAACTGATGCCTTGTAAGTTTACAAAGAATGCTTGTGAAGCCCCTGAGAAGACTTTGCATGTTTCTGTGATGGTTGTATAATGTTTATGTGACAGACTTTTAGGTGAAATGTTAGGCACCTTTCTGTTTCAACTGGACAACTTGCTTAGAAATATATGATCTGCATGTATCTTTAAATACGTGCTTTTAGCTGTATCTAATGTCCTTGCACATTCATCTGCTGTCTTCCTTTCAAACACACCTCAAAAGTTTCTATTTCCAGTTGCTGTCAGTGAGTCTTCAAATGCTCTGTCTAAAGGTGGCACTAAAATGTTCAAGTGTTAGGTGCTGGAAGCTGAACCAGAATAATGTCTGCGCAGGCATGGCTGGGTGGAAAGCCAAGACCAGGTTGCTGTAGAATGTGTGTGCCCTGCTCAGCTGTGCTAGCAGGGATCGTCCTGCCTCCTTAGCTGTGCACTAGTACATCTCTATCTGCTTGGGTAACACAGAATGTGTCTGCCACAGTATTTGATCAGCATACAAGTTTGCTGCCTCTTGTGTGTCACCCACCCCAGGAGGGTAAAGCCAGAGCGAAGATGGGGAGCAGGGAAGCCTGAATGGGCTGTCTGCTTCTCAGCGCCTGCTCTGTCCTTAAGGTCACTCCCTCTGCCTTCACAGACACAGGGGAAAGGGGGACTTCTCAGTCTGAACAGACCAAGGCAGTACAAGAAGGTGCTATTGCTGAGAGAACGTGTAGTGTAGTGCCATGGGTATCAGGTCCACAGAGCTGAGTGCACTCCAGATGTGTTAAGTACAGATGTACGGTTTTCACTACCAGCCATCATGGGCTGATCTGTCTTTGGGAGTCCTTCTGTGTGCCCCAAATGCACTTTGGGCAAGTAAGCATTTCTGTGGTCATATAGTGGTTGTCCACATTTCCTTCCCTTATAGTATTGTCTTGAACTTGCATTAATTGGAAGTGGCAAAAGCTTTGAGAATTGTGGGTGTTTATGACATTGAAGATAAGACTTTAATATTAAATTCATGGTCTATTAAGCATTGTTCTTTTCCTGGTAGCATTTTTTTGTTTGTTTATTTGCTTGTTTTAAAGTAAACATCTTGCTAAAGACAGGCTTTTAAAGGAGACACAAAATCCTATATTCTGAGTGTAAGTTTCCTGGCATCTTGATGTGCATTCGAAGGGGCCCAGAGTTGCATGCAGTATGAACAGATTGCTTGCTTTAGTCTTATGCTGTTCTTGTGTGAGTTAGAATCATAGGGAAATTTATGATGGAAGAGTTGTTTCTGTGATATATTTCGAACACTGTACTCTGTTAAAAGTTATTGTTGTTGGATTTTGGAAGTGTGTGTGTTTGTTTGTTTTGCTTTGTTATCCTTTCTATTTGCAGGTAACATTATGGTGCTGTGGTCAACTTGCAGAACATCGGTACTTAAATCTGTAACAAACCGATTCATTAAGAATTTGGCCTGCTCGGGGATCTGTGCCAGCCTAGTCTGCGTGCCTTTTGACATTGCTCTTAGTGCCAGTCCACACTGCTGCTGGTGGATCTATACAATGCTCTTCTGCAGAATTGCCAAGTTTCTTCACAAAGTCTTCTGCTCAGTGACCATCCTTAGTTTTCCAGCCATTGCTCTTGACAGGTAAGAGAGCAAATTTTCTAGATTCCTTGATTTTTCTTCATTTTCCCTTTGAAATGCTTTTCTCCCTCTCGTATTGGTCTTGCTCTTCTTCCGGTGCTTTGCTCACAGTGTACAGCTGCTTTCTAGAATGTATTGGAATAAATACACTTCTCTGTAACACTGAAACCCTTAATTTTTCAGTTTACTGTGGACATTTATAAAGGACTTTGAGTCTATAGATCTGTCTTCAGGGAAATTTTTATCCTTCCTTTCTTCCTGTTAATAATTCTTGTTCAGTAACAGAACTTGAAAGCAGAAAACTTCAGACTGTAGACAAGGTGCACAATTTTAACTGTGGAAGTTGAAGGCCATTGTCTGTTAGAAGAAATTACCAGTGAGGTAAATTGTCCATAAGTTTCAAATTTCAAATGTTGGTTTGTTTTAAAAAAACCCAAACAATATTAATACAACCAGAAATAATTCAGAGAGGTGTTGCTTGTAGATCTATCTAAAACAAAAGCAGACCTTTGGACTGTCTAAGTCTTTGGATTCTATTAATCTTCCTTATTATTATTAGCAGTCACTGATGCAGTCACTAAATGCACAGCTCTAGCATCTTGACAAGTGACTGTAAGCTAGCTGTTTTTAAGAAAGGGAAGATACTGACTTAATACTGTTTATATTAGTAAAATAGTGTACATATACATGTTAGATAAAATCACTGTTCATCTGTTATCATGTCTCACAACAGAATACATTAGCTCTACAAAAACAGACTATATACCTAATAAAGTGGTATGTCTCTAACATTAATGTCTTGATAAATGCAGTGTCACTCTCTGTAATGCACACCGGTGTTGCCACTGGAACAGCATACCATTTGCCCTTCACCAGTAAAACTTGTGATCTTCCTCGCTAAAAGTGGAAATTGCTGCTGCTTGGAATGCTAAGTGTAAAAGGATAGATCTCTCATGAAAATTCTGTGAGCTTAAAAGTCCACAGTAGTAAGCAAATCATGAACCAGTGCCTGAAATCTGAAGTGCATGTCAGAGATGCACTTTTTTTTGTGTGCACAGAATGCACACGGAATGTTCAGTGTTTAGCTACTTTTTTGATAAGGGCCTTGCCAAGCAGAGTTTGCACAAAACAAAAGCCCATTGTACTTCCAGTAGATGGGTACGTGTAATTTGTGGCCGACAGCTTTTTCCAAATATCCAGAGAAAAAAAAATATTATCATAAAGCAGCTTTTCAAATTATGAGTCTGACCTTTCAATGAGACCTATCTATGCCTCCATCACCTTTCCTGAAATTTTGTGCTGAGTGCAATACACTGTCCAGTTTGCAAGTAAGTAAATGCTATCTTCAAAATACTATTTATACAAAGTGATACAGTCCCAAATATTGAAAGAATTGGTCACCACCAATACTGTGATCCTGACGTTTGAATATTCAGGAGTTTTTTTTCTACTGACAGACCTGCAAAGGCAGACACTTGGGTTGTGTTTTGTTTCTTCCATAAGCAGGTTGTTGGCAATCCAGTTAGGGATTTGGGGCATTGTGCTCAAACAGCTCCTGAGAGGCTTCTCATAAGCACCATGCTCATTATGGTTTTCACCCTTTGCATTGTGTCAGTTGTTTGTTGTTTTGTTTTGATGTTTCTTTTTTGACAGGTACTACTCTGTTTTATACCCTCTGGAAAGAAAAATTTCTGATGCAAAATCCCGAGACCTGGTTATCTACATCTGGGCCCATGCAATAGTGGCCAGCATTCCAGTATTTGCTGTGACCAATGTGTCTGATATTTATGCCATGTCCACCTGTTCTGAATCTTGGAGTTACTCCCTTGGCCACCTGATATACGTCATCATCTATAACATCACCACTGTGATTGTACCAGTGGCTGTGGTATTTCTCTTTATGATTCTTATTCGCAGGGCACTGAGTGCCAGCCAGAAGAAAAAAGTTATCATAGCTGCCTTAAGGACCCCTCAGAATACAATTTCTATCCCTTATGCCTCCCAGAGAGAAGCTGAGCTTCATGCCATGCTGCTTTCCATGGTTATGATATTT
This sequence comes from Chloroceryle amazona, assembly GCA_027560015.1. NCBI lineage: Eukaryota > Metazoa > Chordata > Aves > Coraciiformes > Cerylidae > Chloroceryle > Chloroceryle amazona. The sequence continues at coordinate 45,484 of JANHFX010017167.1, forward strand.
ATTTTCTGCAGTGTCCCCTATGTGACTTTGGTGATTTACCGCACCATACTCAATATTTCGGATATTTCAGTCTTCTTGCTCCTCACTGCCATTTGGTTGCCCAAGGTCTCTTTGCTGGCCAATCCTTTATTATTTTTAACTGTTAACAAATCTGTACGGAAGTGCTTATTAGGGACAATAGTACAGTTGCACCGAAGGTATAGCAGGAGAAACATTGTCAGCTCGGGTGGTGTTGCAGATGTTAATCTGGAGCCCAGTGTCCGTTCGGGAAGCCAGCTTCTGGAGATGTTTCATATTGGGCAACAACAAATCTTCAAGCCAACTGAAGATGAGGATAATGAGACCAAATCCATTTGCTCTGGTGACTTTCAACAGAAAGAAATTCCTACCACCAGTTTAGAAGTAGGAGAGACGTTGGTTCACAAATTTATACCACAGACAATTTCAGACTCTGCAGCTCAGGTGGCTCCAGCTGTGCCCACAGAAACTGATTCAGTGAATGACAGGTATTCCATGCAGTTTGGTTTTGGACCCTTTGAGCTGCCTCCACAGTGGCTTTCAGAAAACCGAAACAGTAAGAAGCGACTCCTGCCTCCTTTGGGGAATACTCCTGAAGAGCTAATACAGACCAAACAGCCTAAGTGTAAAGCAGAAAGAAAAATCTGCAGAAATAATAAAGTCAGTATCTTTCCCAAGGTGGATTCTTAGTAAAAGCAGGAGCTTTAAGTGACAGAGGAAGTTCATCTATTATACGCGCGATCCCATGGATCTTTGTTATGCTGAATGGGCGTAACAATTTTTTTGGTGCCAAATATTATTTAAACAAACAGACAAAAGGGAAACATATATACAAGTGTTCCTTATTAATATGTTTTCATGAAAATAATATATCAAAAGATGGTGATTTTGGTTTCATCTGTGAAAATTAGATATGGCTTTGGGAACACTTTATACGGCCAAAGTATGGAAATGCATCACTCAGTGTCCTGGGAAACCTCATGTTGTAACAAAATGCACTGGGTATCAAAGTAATTTAATTGGAAAGGCTGTACGGAGCAGAATACAGATGCAAAACGGGTAAGTCCTAACCTCCTGTAAATAGACACAGCAAGGTTCTGCACACTTCATTAATGAATTAAAATGGGACTATTAAGTTATTAAGCAACATCTATTTTCACTTAAACCCATTTCTTCAATCTGTTAAAAATAAAGCTTGGTGGAGTTTTTGAACAAATTAGTTACCAAGTATCTGCCAGGCATGTAAACTTTTTTAAAACCTAAACTAGTTTTTTTGGCTTAAAACTTCATCAAAGCCAAGGATACCCAAATTGTCATGTATGTCAAACCTGTGAAAGACCTTTTTAAAAAAACAAACAAACAAACAAACAACAAAAAAACCCAACATATATTCTTACAGTTTTAAATAAAAACTAGATTGGAGACCATGCAGGACAAATCCTTACTCCAGTAAAAAAGTATGTATACGCCAAGGGCATAAACAGAACGCTTTGATCCTGTGATAAGAGCATATGCAAATGTCCCAACAGGGTAATGTATGTATCGTGTAAGTAACTAAAGGGTCAACCTTAAAATAGCTGCATCTGCTGGTGCACTCTTCAGTTTTCTAACGGGAAAGCTAGCAAATGAAAGAAACGGGTCAGAAATGCTAGTAGCCTTGTACTGAGCTGCTGGGTGAGGAAGTTGATGAGACCCCAAAAGCAAGGTTTATTAATGCCATTCCTCACTGTTGTCAGAGGTGGGGAGACTTTCCTTCTACTTTCATGGATACCGATACCAAGGATCCTACCCAGGGTAGGAATGTGAGACTTTGAAATCTGGTGCCTAACTCCTGAGTGAATCATCCATGCCATCCCTGGTATCAGCCTTTCTATCAGAGTTCAGGCATTGTGCTGCAGCTCGCCCCTCCACATCTGCAATCACAGGCATATTGTCTCATTTATACCAAGTGTGAATTTTAAACTATATGTGTCTGTTAGATGACCTAAAATTATTGTAACCCTGACATTTTAATCCTTGTTCAGTTGCAAGTAATCTTTCCTTCTTCCTTACCTGCATTCATCGTTGTCTCTGTGGGTAGTTCTTAAAAGCACAATCTAGTAACATCTGTGTACCTACACCTTGTGATTCTCCTGTACTTTAGCCCTTTGGTGCATGCTGAAACTTTATCTGTAGTTACTGCCTTTTATGAAAGTAGTTTTCTTTAAAGCATACTTTTAAAAGGAGAAGGTGAAGAATCTTGCCAAGTTTGCAGCAACTTACTAAATCTAACCAGTTAATGTTAAAAGTGAGAAAAAATTCTGCTGAAGCAGAATTGGAGATTTGTCCTCCTTTCACATGTTTGAAGAAAGCAGCTTCTGATGGCTCCATGGTGGTGGATTTCTACAAGGTATTAAAAACAAATGTTTTAATAAAAATGTATTAAAAAAAATATATATTACTGTGCAAATGATGTTTTCTCTCCATTTGCTCTTTGGTTTCAGCGCACTTCACTTCTTGTTAGTTCAGGAACTTCTCAGCTTGGTAGTGAGAAGCAGTCTTCAGTGGGTCCAGATGGGTGGTGGGAACCCCTGCTGCTCTACTTCTTAAGAGTGATGAGAAGGCAGACATAGCTTGCCTGAAATCAGACAGGAGAAATATTTCAGAAAAAGGTGTTTCTGCTGTGGCAGAGATAGAGAAGTACTAGAGCAGATATACTTCTGTGTGTCGATAAAAAGAAATTTAATGGTTTGTTTTTCCAAAGTGAGTCAAATAACAGATCGCATTTAAAAAAATCCTGAAAACCTCAAAAGCAAAGTAAGCATTATAGTTTCCTTATGAATTTTGGTTACATTTAATATTCATGGCCCACTTACATGTAGATCGTGGTCAAAATCTTTGTGATTAATGAATGTGGATAAATGGTCACTTGGATATGAAGTCCTTTGAGGAAAGCAAACTTAGATTAAGTTTTTGTCCTTTTCAGTTTGTGATGAATGAAAGCCCAATGATAAAGTCAAAGAGCCAAACTGCACAGAATTCAGTTTTATCATATCTGGAAAGCAAGGGCTTTCTGGTGACATTTGTCTGCTGAGACAACAATACCTTTTCCTTCAAAGAGGACACAAAATACACTTGTAATTTATTCTTCTTTAGCAGATTGTATCTGAAGACACTGACATCTTTCACCAAGAAATTAACTAAGGTGATATTCCATACCTGAAGAATTATTTAGGCATGTTTTATTTTAGTCCCTCTTTTAACAGTTTAAGAATGTTTAAGAGAATTGGAAAAAAATATACAAAAGAACATCTTTGCATAGAAAAAATAATGGTGTAGAATTCATAATACAGCTTCTGTGTTAGAATTGTCATCAGAAAACAGTAATTCAAGAGACTCTTTGTGCAAGATGGAATATTTGACTTGATGAGTTTTATCTAAGACAGTGACTTGAAGTCATTGCTGCTGTCTGTTGGCTTATTCAAAGGATTTCTACTGGGTAAAATGTCCTCCAGCATCCAATATGAAAAGAAAAAAAACAAACCCCAAGACTTATTTTCTTCTTTGTCATCACATTAAAGGTAAGAAAAAGTGAGTGCTTTGGTGTTGTTTTTTTTTTTGTTATGATGGTTGTTTTTAACAACCACAGTTGCTGGTAAGATACTCTTTTTTTCTCCAGATTATTGCTGAAAGAAAGTGAAGTAAAAAGCAAAGCTGTGGGAATTGAGAGAAGTGAAAGGCTGAGGTAATTTGGCCTGTGCAAATAGATTTAAAGGCTAAATTTTAACTGCTGGAGAGGAAACTTGGAGAAGGAAAGTTGAAACTCTTTATCCTAGGACTCGGGAGAAAAACAGTAAATGGAGTTCATATGAAACAAAGGAAGAACGATTCTAAAAAGCATGAAAAGACTATGAAGACAATGAGGATTCTTAAGAAATACGGTTAAATTCAAACAAACATAATGTAAAAAATATTTAAACAAAAAAAAGAAGAAACCCACACAGTCCTTCAGCACCAAATAATGCTATATTAGTTGGCTACTTGGCAATGGTGTATTTTGCACAATGGGATAACTTCTAGAGAAAATTACTTGCTTTCTAGAAACTCCCCAAGTATTCTACCCTGTAACAGATCTAACTCTTATTAAGCTGCTGTAATGTAATGAATACATTTGTTCTGGTTTTAAAAGTACACCTATAATTTTTTTTTTTTTTTTTTTTTTTTTTGCCTAAGCTGCTGGGGGGGTTTTTATGGTTTTGTTTCTTTTCTTCTGCTACCTGTTTTTGGGTAAATTTTGCTGTTTGGCGGGTCGGGATCTTGAAGAAGGGAGAGGAAAGTCAGGCTGCAGTTTCAGTAGTAAAACTGGGATTTAGCAGCTGGTTACAGTTGAACAGGTGCTGTCCCATAAACTCCTGTGAAGGTAAACAGCTCTGGAGGCAAGTGCACAGAACCTAGGTCATTCCTGTCATTCATGTAACCTGACCTTGCACTACTTAATTTGGTGAAGAATGTAAACTTAAAATTCCTGCCTTCTAATCTTGTTTGATAGAAGTTACTGTGTAATTGTGCTTTAACCTATGTGGGGGTCAGTGTGAGATAATCAATGGGTTTAGCATTTTATTTCTTTGTCCATAAAGGACTAACCATCCCAAAAAATACGGTTGAAGTCACCGCTTTCAAACGGTTTTAACATTCTTTCCTCTTCAACAGACAGCTTATTTTAGTTGAAGTGACAGCACTGAGACATTTCAGCACAACACAATTCATTTTGAGCTGCCGTTTCCTGAGCTCTGCTGTGTCCCATCAGATGTGGCAGCACAGAAGATCAGTCTTGTTAGGGCAGGGCCTTTCCCAATGCAAGTCAAAAATTAAAATCTGTCTTTATTAAGTGATCTGGAATTTTTACCATTGATTCTCTAGCCTTTCCTCCTCAGCTGAGAGGTTACTGTGCTGTATCGCACTATTGCTGACTGAGCACACTGCAGAATTCTACTCATCTTCACTGAAGGTTTCTGGAAAAGTTGCAATATGGCCCAAAATTCCTGGCTTTTTGCCCTCAACTTGGTACATACCAATCAAAAGATATTAATCTATTTATCCTTTGAAAGAAAAGGGTCTGGTTATTCCCGTAACATATAGGGAAGTTAATATAAGGAAGGTTAGCTGTGCTTGTCCTGACCAAAGTACTGGAACAGTTACAGTCTATCTTACAAATATTGCCTGAGGTAAAGAAAAGCTATTTCAGGTGCGTAGTCAAAAAAATACTAAAAATATTATAGACAAATAACTAATAAGCATTAAACAAAGTCTTGATAGTTTGTCCTCAAGCCTGTATAAGACAGTAAAAGTGTTTTTGTTACCAATTTGTGTGTTAAAACACCGTTCAAGCAGTGAGTATGAAGATAAGCAGTAGTAATGGGGAAAAGTGCCATGTATTTACCCCCTCATTTGTGTTTCTTCTTGATTGGAGTAGGATAAAAAGGATGAACTTATTCTGTTACTATGGTGACTGTGTCTTCATTATGTTGTAAACTATCTTTTAGGATGAAAAGCATCTTTGAATGTTTTTCTTGCTGTGCCCTTACTAGGCATGAGTAGTTTTCTCCAACCTTTTTTTTTTTTTTTTTTTATAATCATCTTACTTCAGAGAAGTATCAAGTTTATCATGGAACAAAACTGACATTCCCAGAAAGGTAGTAAAGGAAATCACACCCTTTGTTCCACTTTTGTAGTTCAAACTTCATTATAAATACACCTGCCACCTGTAACGATATTTGAAATTCTGTAATGACATTTACAAAGTTCAGCCCTCTTACTGGAGATGAAGACTCTCACGGTCTGATTTTCAGGATTTTAGATGAACTCTGTGAGCCTATTTCCCTCATTGCGTCCCTAGGACACATAGCGGTCACAGATTCTAAGAGCACCTGTGGTTTGAGATATCCCTGCTAAGCCATTATTACTAACTCCTACATGAAGCAGCCTTATTGGAAACCTTCACAGTATCTAAGTGGACAAGCATCAGTGAGGAGCATCTTCCCACACCACTTTCAAAGGAGTTTTATGTCCGTTTGTTACCAGATGCAAAGCTGGACGCTCTCCTGTCATGGCTCTGAGGTTTTAGGTATTCTGTAATATGGGAGGCTGATAGCAAGTCAAGATCCGTCAGCTGTTAAGCATACACACTCTGCTGTAGAAAGAAATAATTACTGGAGTTGGCATGCCTAGCTGCTTTCCATACCTCATTATTTACAGCTACATCATTATTTACAGCTAATAGAACTCTGAATACAATGAAAGCCAGATTTTAGTATAGCTAGTTCTGAACTATGTTGTCCATTCTTCTGCTTTCTCACTGTCATTACTGGCCTTAAATATTCCACTTGCAGATGTAGACATTCAGTCTTCTTTCAAATCAGGATCCGCACCACACGTTCCAACCACCACCGTGGTGTTGCATTAGCGATGGCAGGATTTATGTTAGAATTTTAAAATACCTAGAGCTCAGCACACTTAGGAAGGAGGCTAAATACAGGTGGTTCAGTAGCATATTTCCTGTATTTGTTGTCAGCTCTTAAATGTAAGCCATACTGCAGCATTACTACACAAAATAACAGGAAAAACTGTTCTTATCTTACTGGCATTTCCAGGGATGTGACAGTAAAACACCATACAAGATAAGCATCAATAAATCTCTACTGCAGACAGCAAATACATGCCCCAAAGTAAGATTTATTTCGGTAGAAAAATTTGTCAGTCGAAACCGTACTTGTGAAGAAGGTGCAGCTTGTTTCTTCAAACTGTCTCTTGTATAATTTTGCCACCAATGAAAACCTGATTTTAACATATATGTACTTCTACAGTTTTTACTAGTTAAACAGAACATAGGAATTAATCCTCACATCCTCTTTAAATGTAGAAAAAGAAATAAAAAGAGATGGGATTAGTAAGATAATTACGCTCCCCTTATTAATTAGGTTCCTTATGAACAGTGAATATTCAGGTAAAAAATGGTGACCACAATAGTAAAGTTTGGAGGAGTTTATTTAAAAGTCATTCAACTATCGCTTATAAGTAAATATGACAAAGTATATGGAGTAGACTAAACAAACATTACCAAAAGAAACAACAATTCACAGCACAGGCGTATTATTTAAAAGGCTTAATAATAAAAAAAAAATAATTAAAATACAGTAACTGTTTTCTGTTGGATTATACACTTCAAAAATTGTTCTTTTCCTGAAGTGGAGAAGACAAGAGCTATGAGAATGAAGAGCTCATAAAAATGGTTGCAACTCACGTCTACAATGCCCCAGCGCACAGGTTTTAACCGCCGACTCTGAAGCACCCTCCCCCGACCCGTCCCTGAGCCCCGCACACGCTCCCAGGCCCGGGGCCGCCCGGGCGCTGCGGGGGCGGATGCACCGCCAGCCGGGGACACCGGCACCCGCCGCTCCCGGGCCCTCTCACTGAGCTGGGGGGGAGTCAGAATTTGGGGGGGGGGCCCCCTAAAGCCGGGCGCCCCCCCCCCCAATAACCTCCCCACCCCCCCCACC
>JANHFX010017168.1:0-26054 GCA_027560015.1 Chloroceryle amazona
TAAACACATAAGGGCTGGGTGTCAAGAAGGCAGGGACAATCTCTTTTCACTTGTGCTTTGTGGTAGGATGAGGGGCACCAGAGCAGAACCTCTCGCAGCAGGCTGAAGGACACAAAGCTGAGGCTTGTGCAAGTGGCAGGGAGCAGGTTTTATCGGAGGAACTTCTTGCTGCAGTTGTGAAACCCTCTGCCTGCAGTCAGGAGGGGCCTGTGGCAGGCGGCAGTGATGTGAACGCTGGGCTGAAAGGGACAGTCCATGCCGAAGAAGTGTGTGAGACTGTGGCCGTGGCAGCAGAAGGCACCATGCATGGACCCGCATCAGCAGGCGAGTCACCAGGTGCAGAGAGCGACCTGCGTCTGCATGAGGGGCTAAACCAAGAACATGATCCCAGTCAAACCCTACAAGAAATCTCCCTGCACAGCAGCACCCCAGAATTAAAGGATGCTTTGCAAATGGGAGCTCTGAGTGATGCCTGTGAGGGTAAGGAAGTGTTAAGGCCAGTGACAATAAGCCCGGTTCCAGCATATCCGGAGGAGCAGGAGGATACAGAAAGCCTGCTTCCCCGAGCAGCACTCCAGCCCATCGCAGAAGAGCCCACGTGTGACAGTGATTCCAGTACTGACACCATTTGTCCAGCCAGTGAAAGCGATGCTGGTCCCTCGGCAAAAACAGCTCAGGGGGAGGTCTTGGCTGAGCCTGTTGAAAAGCAAAGCCAAGCTGTACCCGAAGCGCCCTTCTCGCCGTGTTCGTGCCATTTACATGCTGTTGAGTCACTGGAAAATGTGGGAATAAAGGGTTTGGATTCAGCAGATGATAGCTCTTCTCTGGATAAAGTTACTAAAATGGTAAAAAGTTTTGATGCAGTGGTTTTTGCAGCAGAGACGCTATGTTCCCCTGAATTACCAGCCACAGAAAAAGTGGGGCTTGAGCCCCATGCTGCAGTGGAGGTGGGAGCCAGCCTTAACGGAGAAATGGATTTAAATTCCTCAACAGCGAAGAGGAATGCCAGCCCAGCAGTGCAACAAGCTGAGCCTGTTACAGGTAGGAAAAATCAGTTGGTTGCTTCCTTCTTAGTTTTCTGTTCGTAGGTGTGCCTCTAGCATCAGCAGCAAAGGGCGGGAAATAAGGGCAGGAGGCCTGCCTTGCCCAGGAAGTGTAGGTGTTTGTGGGCTTTCTTCTGAGAAAGAAGATATCCAGAGGTACATGCTAAAACTTCCAAGTTCGCATGCGTGTTGCTTGGCTGGCACTGGAGGTTAGGAGAGGATATCATCTCCTGTGAATCTGTGCAGAAGAATTTCTAGCACGTGGATCCTCCCTGGAGGAGGAATGAATGGGACCGAGCTGTTTGGATTACTCTATCTTCAAGTGACACGCTTTCATGTGGGCATGAAGGTTTATTTGCTTAGTGCTATTCCTTCACTTCTCCTGTTTATTTTTTGCTTACATGGAGTCAGAGGGTACAGCGGGGCTCTCTTGCATTTTCTTCGCGCGTCTACTTGAAACAGCTGCCAGTGTCCTTCTGAACTGCGCAAAGCTACTTCCTAATTGGCAGTATTAGGTCATTTAAAAAAGCCAGCTAGCTCTACCCCCACCGCCTTTTCCGGGCTGCAAAGCTTTTGTGTCGGGCAGAGCAGCCGGTGGTGTTTTCCCGTGCATTTAAGCAGTACTGGAACTCAGATGATGAGTTTTGCTTTCTGCCATCGGCTGGGAAGTGGGACCGGCATTTCCCGCGGATGAGCGGTGATGGGGGAGAGCGGTGGGACCTGAGGGACAGCGTAGACGCTCGGTGCCTGTGCGACAGGAGCTGACAGAGAACGTTCACCAGGTAACCCCAAAAAGGGAGATAAAGGGATAAAGTGAATAAAAGGTAAATGCGTTTGTTGCTTCAGTCTGGAATTAAATCATAGGTGAATTTGCTACTGAAGCGAGGAGCTAATCTGATCTTTATATTCCACCTGTTCAGGCAGCTGTTAAATGGAAGCAGCTGAACTTTTTCAGTTGCCATTTTTTTCTTTGCTATGACAACATGATACAGTGCCTCTTGCTTTCCCAGCACTTAACAAACAAAACAAAACATTTGAACGATTTTAAAGAAGAAAATCTGGAGTGATATAAATCACAAAGGTGTAAACCTGCAAAGCTATTACGTTGCTTCAGTGATGGGGAAGTTTTTTCAGGCTAAATGCAGAATGCGGTGATGGCAGTGGATTTGTTCTGGTACGTGATAGAGTAACTGGGGGCAGGGGAAAGGATTAATTGGAAGGGATTTAACAGGGTCTAGCAAATCCTTTTCTCAATGAGTTCAGGATTTTTAGAAAGTTTATGTGTTGGGAGATAACCAGTAAACTTAGATCATTAGTAAATAAGTAGAAAGATTTAAAGGTAGGTTAGAAAGCTGGTTTCAGAAAGAGCCTTATTTCAGTGCTATGGTGGACTGACAGTTCAGTAGGACAGGAGTGGCTGTAAATGAATCCCTGGCCGGGCTCCTTTCTTCTGGGAGCCTCCTGCTCTGCTGGCTCTGTCCGTACAGTCCAGGTCTTTATCTCTGGTTGGATTCCTGGAGGCATGACGTTGTCTAGGCGAGGTCTGAGAAAGGACTGAACAGTCCAATAAGATAGTGACTGAAGTAGGAAAGTAATACTAAGGCATCCTTCTGTGTTAGGGTATGGAAAGGGGTGGGAAAAAAGGAGGTGATCGTATTACTGTTTTACAATAAGGATTTATGGCTAAGAAGTCTTGGAATACAATGATCTGACCTCTTCATAAAGAAGAATTGTTTATTTGCGATGGGGTGATGCACAAAGTAAATTTTCAGCTGGAATATCTTCTCTTGAGGGACTTTAGGATTGCTCTGAAGAAAAATGCTAGGGAAGCCAAAATAAAATACTAGCTTAAAGTAGAGACAAGTGACTGCTGTGAAACCAGGCTCACTATTGGAAATATTTCAGAAATTCATCTCCTATAAAACAGCATCTAAAACTCTGATCTGACAGTAATTCAAGAGAACAGATTTATTGCTTATTATTGTTGTTGTGTACATTCTTCCATGTTAATGCCTAAGCTTTGGGTAGCATGTCCAGTGGCAGCCTTCAGTTCTTTACATCAATTATTCTTTACTGTGTCAGTGCTGGGGACTTTTCCCTGCAGCCTGAGTTTGCACAAGAGTATTTTGTAGCCAGGAGTCATCAGTGGTTAGAATGAATCAGATCTTTTTCTGATGGACTACAATAAAGCCTTTGCAAAGGAAGTTTGGGTCATGAGGCCATTTCTCAGAAACATGTGTGGTCAGAGGGTTTCATTGTCATGCTAACTTATCAAAGATAAAACAGGCTAGTAATTGCTGTTGCCATTACTCCAAATCATTATGCTCTTTAGGTTTTTTATTTATATTGTGAAACTGCTCCCAAATATATACCTATTTCATTGTCTCCACTTAGTTTCAGCCTACCTCCAAAACAGACTTCAAAGGGCTAATTGCTTTATCCACACAGATATCTGGTGACTGATCACAACACTCAAGGGAGGTGATGAAGATCTACTTTCCTAAGGCATCTCTTCGTACTGTTAGCTTTAGACAGAACTGCATTACAGCTGAGTAATGGGTTCTGCAAGCACATTATTTACAATCAGGCAGAGAAGTACTGCTCATTAAAAAAGCAGGCCGGGATGAAATCATACCACAGGCTAGGCTGGGTGAGAAGGACAGAAATGTCCTGTGTTTATGCTGACAAAACACCTCTTGAGTAGATGCAGCTTCTTGACAGAAAGCCACCCCAGCAAGATTAGGTTGTATGATTGGGGTTCAGTGCCTTAAACTGGCAAATACTGTAATCCCTTTCCCCTAGCTCTTCTTCTGGGAGAAACATCCCTAGAGTAGATTTCAGCATATAAAGAAAAAATTCATTGCCAGATAGAAGTATATCACCTTATTTTGAATCTTACCAGGTTTAACATCATTCTTATCAATGACATTTTTTCTATGGAAAAGCACTTACTACAGTTTCCTTCCCCTAACTAACAATACCACACATGCAGTAAGGTGCTCTGTGCCCCAGAGACCTCTGTGATAGCACTACATATCTTTATTTGAGATATGTTTATTAATAGAAGCTTAGGAAGAAATGGCAAAGTGAAAAGAAATCATCCCCTTGAATCCTGAGTGCACATGTTTTCATCCTCCAGCTCTTACCCAGCACAGGCCACTTGCTTCTTCCATCCTCAGCCAGAGGTTTCTTCTTTGTGTGTTCTTAGGACTGAAAGCTGGACCATCACAACACTGCTGCAACCCTGAGCAAATCTCATCAGGAGACAAAAATCATGCCAGTTTGACTGAGTGGTGTTGGATTAGTTTGTTGGTAGAGCATTGCAAAATCAAACAGTACCTAACAAGGGTAGACCTTACTGCTGATAGAAAACCACTGGTGGCAGTCATTACAACAATTTTCCTTTGAAGATGAGATGTTCCTCTTGCTAAATCCCTGAATGGGTAAACTTACTGCAAACACGTTGCCCTTACAAGGGCGTTGTCATCCACCCAGTGTTTGTTTTTAGTAGAAGTCAGAGAGGGAACGGGATTGGAGGCGGGTTTAGACCCAACACAGCCACTCTCTATCTGGGTGGCTTTGGTTGAATCGCTTCACTTCTCTAAAGGTACCCCATGTGTCGTGAGAGTCATTAGCTTAGGGTTGAAAGAGTATTAGGACGTTGAGTTTATGCCAGGAAGAGGTATGCAGAAGGGAAACCCAAGGGAATGATGACTAATGAAAGCTTTGCTGGGCATAGAAAAGAGATGTGACATGATGTTTGTACCACTGGGGTGATGACACCATCATGAGAGCATGAGGAAGAGGAAAATCAGCTGGGACTTTGTAAACTCCAGCAGAAAATGGTTTACCCTCCTAGTCCAAGGACCTCATTGTTATCTGTAAGGCAGTGCAGGTGGGCCGAACTTTTGAAGTTTGTGATTGTTTTTTCAACACTTAAAATACCTGTTGAGAGAAGGCAAGGCTGTTTCCTTCCATTACAATCAGGTTATGCTAAGAAGAAAAACAGCAAAAATTTTAGTTCTTTATACAAACGGGAGTCAAGAAAATATATGGGCAAATATGTGCAGATGTGCTTAGCCTCACCTAGAGCTTCAGGAGTTTTACCCCATGCTTGCTGCTGTTTCATCGTTTCCTTCTGTTCCAGACACGATAGTTGTTAAACTAATAACAAACAAGCAGCAAAGTTGGGAATGAAACCAGATGTTGGAATGGACTTGTCGAAGGAGTTTAGGGGTTGGGTTTTCTGGTCTTTTTTTTTTTTTTTTTTTTTTTTCTGGAGACTGCTTTAAATAAACAGAAAAATAGCAGCAGTGCTAAAAGAAGTTTGGTTTTAAATTGCCTATGTGAACCCTCTGTTTTCACAGGGAAGTTGGAAATGAAAACAGAAGACGAGGTGGATTTTCTGAGAGATCGTGACGAGAGCGCAGCCCGTGAGGAAGCGGTGAGTGCCACTTACGTGTTGTCACCTTATGTTTTTTTGTGTTTTTTAAAGAAATGCTGCTGCTGCTGTGGCCAGCCACCAAACGCTAGTTTCCATTCTGTAGCTTTTGCAAAGCTGAGCAGCATCTGTCACCATGACATTGGTTTAGCCTTTTGAAAATAGCATGGGCTTATTTAGACTTCAAGTTTTTCAACCACCAGATCGAGACACATTTATGTTGTCTCCATTGGTGACATGAAGATTGAGCCAAAAGGTTCCCAGTGAGGCAGGACTGTACTAAGATTTGAATGTAGTTATACAAAAGCAGTGCCCTGTGATGTGCTTGGGGTTGGTGATGCCGCTTGGAGTCTGCCGGTGCCTCTGGGGTCCCTGCACGCCCATGGTCCTGATGAATCTCTCCATGCCCTCTCATGCTTTGCTCCTCCAGGGAGTGTTTGGCAGGGGGGACTGTGGCTGCGGTTGCTGTTGGTGTGAGCACAGGGTCTGGAGTATACAGGTACCGCTGGCTGGAAGTGTTAGTGCCTTTGCTGCAACAAAAATTAATAATGGGAGGACATACGGGGATCAAATGCAGGGGAAACCTCGTGTTCCTCATGTCAGTGAAACAATATGAAAAGGTCATGCCAGGGATGAGAAATCAGTCGGTATTGTTTTCTGTTACTTCTGCTTTGCCATATTTAAGGACTGTCTGTGATTAAAACAAAAGTAAATATCAGGCTTGAGAGAAACTTACTTTTGGTTTAAAGCACCGCTAGTACAGATCTTGCTTTCTCAAGAGCTGGGTTTCTTTGGTCTTACCTTTCCTAGCTGGATTTGCATTTTCTCCTATGTTTTATATATAGGTTCTTTGTTCCTGAAAAAGAAAGTGTTTTGTAAATGCTGAGTTGCTCGTGGCCTGTGTTGGTGCACGTTGCTGTTGAGCAGCTGTGTTTGTGTGTTCGGGTACCAGTATGAAGCTGTTAAAAGAGAAACTATCACTGAGATGATTTAGCGTGGAAGGGTGGAGCACCACAAAACTTTGCTCATCCCACAGGAAAGCTCTTTAGGCGACAGAACAGTCTTGCCAAAGCTTGTAATAAAATCAGGTTTATTTTGTTTTTAACAAGTTATGGCTTAATTTCTGTAGCTGTTTGCTCAGTGAGTTAGCCAGGGATTAGAGCGGATACCTTTCCAAGCTAAGATTTGTGCTGTCTGATAATTAAGTCTTGTTACTGGAATGCGGGAGTGAAAAGTTGCTGATCATTTTTTTATTGTTTTTTTACCAACCCTTTATTGAAGATAATTTTCATGACAGGTATCTGGTAGAAAATTAAGGTATATTTAGAAAATGCAAATTAGGACACCGTCTTTCACTTTCAAACATGGAAAACCAAAAAGAAGCCTATTGAATTTGGCTTCCATTTTGCATGTTTTACAGGAATTTTGATTTTTTGTATGTGTGCTTTCTTCTCTTCTTCCTCTCCCTCCCGACCAGTCAAACACCTCTTCAGAAATCTGACTTTTCTGGTACAGGAATGGGAGTGCCAGGGGAATGGAAAGTTTGCTGTAGGGCTGACAGGGTTTCCTGTTGCTAAGTTTGACAGAAGCAAAATAACAACTGCACTATATTAAGCTCATTTTAAAATAAAAATAAATAAAAAAAAAAAATCAGTGGAAGACTTATAAATAGAGCTTAATTCACACGTGTAGGTTGGGCAGGGAGCTGGCCAGTGAATGCCCTTGTGCAGTATGAATCTTCTGCCACGTCTTCTTTCTGCTTTATTTAGTGCTGACTTTTTTTGTTGCCAGAAGTCTTTCAGGTGTTCATTGCCTTCTCATTACAGAGCCATTTTGTGGTTAGTAAAAGTGGTTTTCTTCACTATTTGCAAATAGAAATGTTGCTTGCCGCTGGTCAGGAGCTGCAGGTATTTAGCAGTCTCAGAAACGTTGGACCTTGGGAGCTGCATTGACTCCCATTTCACGAGTGAGAATTTTGCACGGTGGTGTTTATAAATACACAATGTGGAAAGCTGTTCATATGCACAGACTAAAAAAAATTACATGTTTTGAAGCTTAAAAAGTGCAACTTTTTGTATAGTGCAACCAGGCTGAATGACAGTAAGCTTGAGGACACTGGAAAGAGAAGGGGCAAAATTCCTTCTTGTGAGTAGGTTTCTGAAGGCTGAGAATTAGCTGGATTTGTGTTGCCAGTCATAGAAAAGCTACAGCTGAAAAATGTGTAGGAAAATAATAGTTTGTAGGATTATAACCTCTGAAAAGAATGGGAAAATATTGTTTCCTAGTAAAATGTGCTTTTAAAGTTTTTGTTTCTTAAATCTCCAGAATCTTTTCTCAGAGGTTGTATTTGTACAGCTATAGAAACTTTATAACCAGAATTACCCAGGCTCCTTACATATTGGGTAGTAGGTGCTCATCCTGCTGGAGGCCTCCCTGGTCCTTATCTTCCTGCTTTGCTTGGGGATCTTGAATAGAAGTGGGGCAGTAACTTGATGTGATCTGATAAAATTAGACTTTACCATTTTTTACATATAATAACTTTGAATTCTTAACTCTGAGACATCTGGTTTGGCTTCTGCATGCTGTGATATTAAAATAATTTAGAAAAGGCACCTGGTGACTCCAGCATTACGAAAGAAAAGCAACACTTTGAAATAGACTGTACCCTGATTTACTTCTCTTCTTGCGTTCATCACAGAATTGGTTATGATTCATTATTTGCTGAATCTTTGTCTTCATGTGACAGGATGGATAAGGTTGCACTGTAGGGTTCAGTTGTCTAAGCCTGTGACTGACAAATTGTATCTGTCTGACCTCAGAAACAGAGTTCAGTGGGAAATATTCTTCTCGTTGTAGTCATTATTTCATTAGTTAGTTCCTATTGAATTTAATGTATCCTACCTTTACCGCATGAATTAGTTTTTAATTAATGTCTGTGTTTTCAGAAGTTGCAGCCTACGAGATGAATGTGGCATTTCCAGATATTTTCACAGAGAATGAAGGTTGGAAAAAAAATTTGCACTTTCATCTCTCTGTTGATGCAAACAGTGCAGTAACTTGGGATATATCAGCAAGGTCACTTTCTGGGGGAAAACTTGCAATATTTTCAGTCATGCTTTGGAAGGTGGAAGTATGTTTATAGCACTCTCAGATGACATCAGGTTGGGAGGGGTTGCAGGCACTTGGGAGAACAGGTCAGGGTTCAGAGTGACCTTAAAAAATAGGAGAGTGCGTCCAGATAAGAGAGGAAAGCAGCCATCAAGTGATTTATTTGCAAAGAAGAAATCAAAATGCTGGAGAGGGATGAGTAGAAAAAGACTGAGGATTTTTAGTGGACCACAAGTGAATCATCGGTAAGAGGCTATTGCAAAAGAGGCAAATATTGGCTTGAATTATACTGAAGGAGTGTCCTCTGTAAGATGCAGGAGGTGACTTTATGTGTGGCATTGTGAGACATCACCAGTATCATTGAATCTGGGCTTGCGTGCCCTGCCCTGAGGAGGCCACAGGCATACTGGGAAGTGTCCAGAAGGAAAGAACAAGAAGAGATTAAGAAACGTGAGAAGTGGTTGAAAGAATTGAATTTATTTGGTGCAACAGAAAGAAAACTATTGTGTAATCTAGAAATCTGCCAACATGTAATAGTGGTTATTAAAGTCCCATATTTCCTTGGTATCTTAATTTACTGATTTGTTAATTTGCCAGGATGATTTAGGCTGGATGTTGAGAAAACATCCTGTTATCATGAAACTGTTGCAAGACCACCTAGGGAGGCTAGGAAACCTCCTTCCCAGAGAGTTGTTACAGATAAGATAGATGATGCTTTGTCAGGACAGAGCCCCAGGTCTGTTGCTGCCATGGCTTTTGGTTTGTTGGCCCCCAGGTTTGTGCTTTGCTGAACAGGGAGAAGAGAATGGAGGAGATTGGCTGGAGTCTATCAGGGTGTGCAAAAGAAGGGGACAGAGGTGACAGGACCAGATCATAGGAGATGGAGGTAGAAAGTGGGGTTGGGCTGGACCAGGTGGAAGACAGCTTCTGAGAGAAAGGAGACACCAGCGTGGCATCAAGGTGAGTGTTGGGATGGACAGTGCATGTGATGGATCCTGAGGTTTTTCCTGCTTCCTCAGCTGTAATCTTCCAGGTCTTACTTCCCTGGAGTCAGGAGAAAATTATGTCCAAGGTGTACAGTGTCACCCCCCTCTAGTGGCTGGTCCTTAGGAGGAGAGCCTGGTGCTCATCATTGGTCAAGTCAAGTAGTGAGTAGAGAGGTGCTTCACAGCTCAAAACTGCTGAACTTTGGCAGTGACTCAAGGCAAGGGGTCATTATAGTACTTCAGGCCCCAATTCATTTTCTTAAGAAGTCACTTCTTTAATGGACTGAGGACCTGACAAAATTCAGGTTGTCTGTGCACAGTGAAGTCCATTTTCACGTGTGTACCATGGGATCATGATTATAAATCCCTGTTTTCCTGTGGACCTGCAGAACAGCATGGGAAGCTTCCCAACAGCATGGGCAATTGCAGGGTGAGTGGCTGAAGTGTTAGAAACAAATCAGAGCGTGGTCAGGTGATGGAAAGTGCAGCCTTAACAATAGGCTGCATCCTCACCCTGCCTCTTTAAAATCACTTGTGTCATTCTCTCATTGTAAATGTTGTCCTGTAACTACAGTAAACATGGAAAAACCCAGCCAAAAAGGAGCCTGCCCTAAGCTTGGCTTTAGTGCTGAGGGGTGACACACACACATCCCTCAGGTTAAGGCATTGGCTAGTCATCTGTGACGCCCTTTCTCACACCCACCAGCATCCTGTGTCTGCCCTGGATGCTCAAAGCAGAGGCTCGAGGAGGAAATTGTGTCACAGTCAACCCCTGAGTAAACTGTGCAGAAGTTGTCGCCCTGCGTTTGTTTCCCCATCTGTCCTGTGCATCGCTGCCTAAGCCATGGAGTCCGTGGCACAGGCTGTGAGGAGGTAGAATAAAAGCAGGGGGAAAGCAGAGAAAAAGAAATTCAAACCAGCCTGGGATTCTTGTTTGGCCTTTCTTATTACTCATGCTTTGAAATCTGTAGCAGGAAGGCATTTATACAACTATTCTGGCAGGGGGTTTTGGTCCTACGCTCAATTTCTCTGGGTGCTGCAGTTCCGATGCCTTTTTCTCCCAAGTGCTGCTAATCCTCAGCTTGAGACACTCGATTCCAAGCTCAGTCACAGGATTCACGGATGTTAGTGAGAGGAGCAGGAACGCGGACACAGAGCCAAATCCCCAACTCGGCACAAAGACGCTACTCCCAGGTTTGGCTCAACACAGGCCTGCGGCAGGACAGGGCAGATGAAGGCATCTGCAACTCCCCCGCAGCTCGCTGTGGCCACGGGGCTTGTGCTAGCCCTCACTGATCTCTAGGGATGGTGAGTTACTTCTCCCCTATGCCCTCCCTTCAGCCGCTACAGTGATTTTTAAGAGGCAAAGATTGTTGGGTGTAGCCCTGATACTCTGTTTTTTTCATAATTTCTTAATTTCCTCTAATAATTGAACATCTGGCTCTGCCATCCTTCCAGTATCAGTTGCAAAGGAAGTTTATCCCTCAGCTTTTGCACACTCACTGGTAAAAGCATCAAGAACTACCTGCAGGTTTATTTACCATCTGCAAACACTGTTGCCTCAAAGGCAGAGCTGTGTCTGTGTTCCTGATGTAGTCTTGAGATGGCTGCAGATTAAAGACAATCATTTAGTAATTACAAATCTGCAACGTTTGCTTTTGGCTTGTTTCAGATAAAGGGATTCACTCATACAAATTATTTAACATCAGTGTACTAAAGTAGCTTTCTGAGGCCCTTTTTAGGATCGGGACTTCATGATTTCACAAGTTTATAAAACTCAGAGCTAAAGGATTTCCAGTAGAGAAAATCCTGGGTTTGGAGTTCTCTTTCAGTGGTTATATACATGAATTTTTTAGACAGTCGTGAAAGTATGGATCCATAAAATAATGGATTTATAAGACTGTTACTATAGCAAAGGAATGCTGGCATTGAATAGTGTACCTTGGGAAGCAAAATACTGTGCTCTTTTTGAACGGCTCAATCTCCTGTATCATATGGATTCTTTTATTTGTGTTTGAAATCCCTTAAAGTTTTGTGGTGTAACTGTTGTATGGTTGACATGGTTACTGCACACTGAATTCCTGGTCTAAATATAGAGGAAATTAAGATGATAATATGGGAGACCAATTGTGGACTTTTCGATGGAGACTGCGTTATTATGACAAATGGGTACTTTGGTCTATCGCATCACTGGGTTTTTATCCTTCTAAAGGAATCTGTGTAGCTCCATTCTGATATTTTGGAAGCCAGAGCTGGCACCCTATAATGCAGAGAAGCCAGCATTTGTGTTTTCCTGTACAGTTATGTTTTTTCAGTTCATTAGAAGCTATACCACCTTAGAGGAAAACCTCATTCATATAAGAAATAGGTTTTTTATTATATTAGTACACATGTGCTCTGGGGTTTTGTGAGGAGTCATGGACTTGATGTTTCAGTTCTCTTACCATTGTCCATGAAACGCTGTCCTATGTGACAAGGTTTTTTAAGTGTAGTTTTTCTGGATTTAGGGAAGCTTTCTGGGATGGCTGGTGCCAAATCTGGAAAGTCTCCTGAAAGGTGAACCACAGTGAGAAGTGACGTGTGGAGGGAGAAAGCCCCTGGGTACCATTGGGCCATGGCTGCAGTAGTGACGGCCACTGGCAGGTGCCACAGTTTGTCCCTCGCTGTGTCAGCACAACTGTCTGGGAGATTGTGCCGTGAATGGGCCAGGTTCAAAAGTGAGATGAGACCTGGGCAAAGCTTTTGTTCTGAGTTCAGAGCAGTGTCTGCCATTTGGGGAGCTTTGGACTGTAAATGTATGCATGGGGAGCAGCTTTCTTCCCACTTCTTACTTTGACAGAGTAGCCATGAATGAGATAAAGCATTTAGAAGGTGAGAATGTAGTAATGACAGTTAAAACTTTGAAGGGCTAAAATGGTTAATTATATGAGGAAGTTACTGTAGGAAGGGATGAGCTCTCCATTCCTTCCAGTGTTTGCAGTGGGACTGGATGCCCTATGGGTGATAGGCTGCAGCTCTAAATAAACTGCCAAACCTGTGCTAGAAGTGCTCTGGGGTTACATTGCCTGGCCTGGGTTATACTGAAGGTTTGTATGTTTGCATGATACCTCCTGTCTTTAAAATCTGCATTAGAGGGTGAAACATAGCAGTGCAATCTGGGAGCCCTTGGATTTGGACAGCTGTCTGAGAGATGAGCAGGACTGTTGGCTGCTGCTGAAGAATAGCAGGCTCTGGCAGTATCCAGTCATGGCATTTTTGACTTCCACCAAGGGGTGAAAAGAATGGTGAGAGTAAGAAAAAAAAAAAGTAAAGGACAAAGGAGAGCCAGTTGTATGCAGAGCTGGAGCGCAGATGAGGAAGAACACTTCTCTGAAGCGCTTCCATTCATGTAGTGAGCATCGCTACAGAAACGTATTTGGCATTTTACCCAGTACTGTTCAAACTCTTTCCATGGAAATATGGAATCAAAATGTGTTTAGCCTCACATTAGTTGCACAAATTCCCCTTTCTGTTATCATTCTCAGCCTTTCCCTCCACCCCTTTTAAGGTGTTCCATCTTCCCTTTTTAAACCATTTTCAGGCAAAGGGGGAAATGTCAGATTTTTTATTTTTTTTTTTTACATCCAGAATCTTTGCTCTTAGGTCTCAGTGGCATGCACACATCCTGGTGTCACCCAGAGTGACTCAGCTGTCTTGTAGAACATTTTGGGGATCAAAATGCTGTTAAAACATCAGATCATAGAATCATATAATTGTTTAGGTTGGAAAAGATGTTTTAAGATCATCAAGTCCCACTGATGAGATGAAAACCTCGATGATAACCAAATGTTTGTGTTTCCACACAGCACCTTTGCTCCCATTGAGCAGGCTGGCTGATCTTTGGCTTTGTCAGGGACATCTTTCCTGCTGCCTGGTCTGTGTTGTGCAGAGCAGTAGGATGGGGCAGTTGGTGGTGATGGAGAGGACTTTAAGCTTGGGACTGTGAAACAAGGATAGATGGTTAGTGTTGCAGCGGGTTAATAAAATATATTAGTCTACACAGAAAGACTGAGTGGTTTGGTATCCAAGCATATGATAGCTAAAACAAAAGCACTTGACCAGTAGGGAAGGGAGTGGGTTTGGCTGAGCAGAGGCAGCTGCCAGTCAGAATTACAAACCCCAGGGACAGAGCAGTGCGTTGGTGTTGTGTTTGGCCATGGGCAACCGCAGTTGTCCTTACTGTCACGGTAGCAAATGAATCAAAACTTTCAAGGAAATGAAACTTCTGAATTTTGGTGGAAGACTTCTTATTAGTCATCGGTTACACTGAAGAAGAGGTGATATCTTCAAATGTAGGTCTTGTAAAAAGTATATAAAGCAGTGACTTCTTTTTGTTGGGACCCCAGAGCAGGCAGGTATAAAGGAGAAGAGGAGGGTTTCTTCTCACTGCCGCTTACCTCCTTCTGTTGCCAGTTTGTTGTTTTTACTCCTGTGGTCTGTGTTTTGGACTTCTGCTTTGGAATAACCCCAGTATGGAGGCTGTAACAAGAATGTGACAGAGTTTTGCAATGGTTTAATAAAATATACTTGGTCAGCTGTATAGGAATTAGCAGATGGGAGCAAATCCTAAACCGGGCTTTCTTTTGCACTTGGTCTTCCGCAGCTGATGAGGCTCTTCTCCTTCCACCTTCTCTTTCTGCTTCATTTATGCATTAAATTTGTGTCTGAAGAAGCATATATATACAATGTAGCTAACTTCCTGATTTTCTCTTCAGCCCAGATTAATGTAGCTGCTCCCTGCTGCCTTGCTCACCCTGTTTATCAATTTAGAGCCAGTCATGTACTCAGTGAAAATGAAGGCGGTAGCTGTGCCCAAGAGACTAATCAAAAAGATAGGGCCAATATTTCTGGGTTGTCTCATTTGCTCTCTCTTCTGTTTGTGTACTTGGGATCAGAGGAATTTTTTCTAGCTTGTGTTTAACCTGAGTTACGCTGCTTTCCTCTCAGATCTGCAGCAGGACTGATGCTTGGCTTATGATTTTCACAGCCTAGTGAGATATTACTTCTCCCTAATGATTTTACCTTGATGTATATATACCCTGGAACCATTGCACAGCACATTTACCAAGCACCGCATGCCTCCCTGTCCTGAACCATTTCCATCTTCTCTACTGCGAGCACTAACGCTGTGTTTGCAGGTACCATGGCGTTGGGTCTGCCCATCTTTTACCAACTGGCTGTGTTCTTCTTTCTTGTATGTTGGCCTTCCAGCTGGTGAGGTAAGAGGCAGGAACGTGAAGCCTCACCCAAACTAAGTCATTAGTCTGAGCCCTGGTACTGACTCTGCTTAGCATCAAGGGACTTGTTTTTCTTCTGTCTGAGACTGTACTTACCTTCATAAATCACAAGAAGATCATAATCCTGACTTACTTGACACTGAACTTTTGCTTGGTTTCTTAACGCAGCTGGACACATTAAATGCTTAAAAGTGGTTGGGAAGGATATTATTTCCAAAGTACACATTTTCCAAGGCTGAAGGTACAGTTCTCTAAAACACTGGTTTCAGTCTGAGATCTTGTGCTTGGGAATGTAGAAATCCTTTCTGCTCTTCCAAAATATGAAACTGCAGATTGCATTGACTCTTAGCAAAGAAATGAATAGACGTGGGCTGTTAAAGTCTGCTGACTTGAAGAAGTGTTTCTTGCTCTCTTGTTCCACTATTATTTTTAACTCTCTGACCATAACAAGGTGAGGAAATATATACTCACCCTCTTGCCCAGGAGGAGGTGGACAACTCTTTTCTTCAAACACCTGCATGTAAGAGGTAAAAAAAAAATAATAATAAAAAAAATGCATAGTAATATACCTTTTCAAAGAGGAGGAGGGTTGCTTACACCATTTCCAACTGTTCCCACCCACAGATGCCCACGGGGAGGCATTGACTGTAAAGATTGGGCTCCCGTCGTGTTAAAAGGGTAAGGGGAGAGAGTGAGTCCTTTGCCCCCTGCTGCGTGGGCTGAAATGGATTTCAGGACATTTTGCCAATTCTGGCTTTAACTGTGTTTTGAGGAGACCTGGAGAGAAACTACTAAAGTCTTTTCTGTTCATAGCTGAATACTTGGGGGATAGCTTTTGATTTTTCCTTGTCAGGACTTGTTTGTTACTTGTTTTCTGTCTTTGAGGAAGCTGAGTTTTACTTCTTGTGTTGTAAATGATGCAGAAGACACCCAGAAGAGTGTAGATGGATCCTCTGCCTTTGTTATAAATCTAAGTATATAGACTAAATAAATAACTTCTTTCTGGACTTAAAATCCTTACAGTGCACCAGACAACAAAAATTTGTGTCTTGGAGTAGCTCCTAGAATTCTTTAATGCTGAAATATCTCTCTGCTTGCGAACCTGGGGCTCTTCCTCCTTTAGATAAGCAGTTTCTTTTTAAACTGACTTTTCTTGTGACTGGCCTTTTGGGCAAGAGTTGGCACAATTCAGTCAGTATCGACAGGGACACTGGGAGGAGTGCATGGCGGGGAAAGAAGTTTTGAAGGTAAGATTAAACAAGTACTCTCTGTTAAGAGCAAGGAGGGGGGTGTGGAAATCTGTCCTCAGAGTATTGGCTTCTCTGGCTCTTGGAAGTTTGAATGTACACCCAAAAAAAATAGTTTAGAGCACTTCAGAACCTTTATAAGTTGTTTTCTTCTCTTTCAGGAAAACAATTTAGCTATATTGCTTTGAGCAGCAGCTGAATTAGATGTTGAGAAATAGGATATTTTGCTTGAATTTATTTTTTCTAGGTAAGCACTAGTCTCCCAAGAAGAGTACATCCTGCTTTTGTGCATGTCCAAGTGCGAGCAATGCATGTTCCCTATCTTGTAAGTTTGTTGCGTGGAGCGTTGAGTACCTTTTGGCAGGTTGGCTCTTAATATCTATTTTGTGTTAACCTTTTACAGAGGATATTGGCAGAAGTCTGCGTCCCGGCTCTGAAATAGCAGGACGGGACGCAAGACAAACTCAGGGTTTCTTGTGGAACACTGTTGGAAGTGGAAAGGGGAGCCAGGGAGATGGGTAGTGCAGCATGCTGCAGGTGAAAGGTTTAGCTGCCTTGTGTGTGGCAGAAAGCAGCTACAGCAGGGGATATTTTAAGCCAGTATTTAGATAAGTGAGATAACATAGGTGCCCATTTGTGAGCTCTATTTCATTTATTTATTGTCTGAGGCTGGTGAGCAAGACCAGACTTATGAGATGTTCAGACTTTTCCCCACACACAAACTGCAAGGGCAGAGGAGGGAACAAGGCATTGACTGCAGCCACTAAAGAGACACCAACGTCAGGAAGGGAGCCTAATTAATATTTTCTCCAGTCTTACTGATTGACCTAGCCAGAAAAAAAAAAGAAAGCATAAAATAACAGCTGTTGAAAAAAAAAATCTAAATTGTGTGGCTGTACCAACAGATGTTTCCATAAGCCATTGACTTTATAGGTTGTCCCAGCTGAAATACAGCATGGGGGTGAAAAGGGTCAAAAGGGTTAAATATATCTAGGAGAGATTTCTCTACTTAGGAGAATTTTATAAGCTGTCAGTGAAGCTGTAAACAAAGTTGCACCAGAATATATAGTGGCTTTTAGTTTAGATTGTGTCTTTTTGCTTGTTACTGGCTGCTTGGTTTAACAAAGAAAATATTTTTCTTTCAATAGCTTTCAGATCTTTTGCTGGGTATTTTTTCTTCTGTGTCTGCATTTAACAAAACCTGATCCTCTTATAAACATGGAATAATGACAGTATCCCACATATGGGTTTCATTAATTTTTTGCATGTTTTGAAGTTGCCTTTTTTCTCCGAAAGGCTAACTTCAGAAACAGCAGAGATTAATACTACATAATAGCCAAAATGACTAGCTGAGTAGTCAGCAATTCTAACCTGGGATAGAAGAGATTTCTAGGTAAATAGTTTAACCAATGCATAACAAAAAGGATATTTATTTTTTTTCTGTAGAGAACGATGCTGCATAGTCTGTACTCCTCCCAGTTGCTGTTACTGGTTTGCTTTGATTGAACTGGCATCAGTTCTGCTGATCATTTGCAAGCTTTCCTGCTTCTGAGTCTTGTAAATGTTTTGGATTTTAGCCTCGAGAAGGAGCTCCAGAACATTTCCCCCTTTGTTACAAAGAAAACAAAACCAGCCCTTTCCTTGTAGTCAGGAGCAAGAAATTTCAGATGTTCCATTTTCCTTACCTGCAACATGGCAACCTTTGCAGCT
This sequence comes from Chloroceryle amazona, assembly GCA_027560015.1. Classification (NCBI taxonomy): domain Eukaryota; kingdom Metazoa; phylum Chordata; class Aves; order Coraciiformes; family Cerylidae; genus Chloroceryle; species Chloroceryle amazona. Next base: position 17,812 of record JANHFX010017168.1, read on the forward strand.
CCTGGGATAGCCCAAATCGGTAGCATAACTCAGGGAAATTGCAAGGTTTCCAGATACAATAAATGCTGATTTTTGACATTTGTGCTCCAGTTATCATTGTCTATTAGCTTAAGGTTATTTATCTATTGATTAAAGCTGTTAAATGTATGGGAGTGCAGCAGCTGTGGCTGGTGGGGAATGAGGGAGGGAGCACAAAGCTGCTGGAACTCTAGTTCTCTTAAAACACTTGTATCTACCCAAAACTCCCAGTGTTTGCACATCTATTCCCTACCTTGAACTGAGTGGAGAGGATTAGGAGCAGGGTTTGGATTCATTATTCCAGTTAGGAATTATCTCTGCAACAACATAACTTACTGTAAAAGGTTCTTTGAAAAGCTGGTAGAGGAGTTGTAGCATATGTTAGCTTATAACCTTTAGAAATAAATATTAGAGCACTGTCAACAGTTGAGAAAACTCCTCACTAATGACATTGCTTCCACATATCTGTCTGTTAATTATACGTATGGTTTATGTCCTGAAATTCCTGTAGGAATATTTTCTAAAATTGGCCTGAAGAGGAGAACATATTCAGCGTGTCTTGGTACAGCAGCCCTTAATGGTGGCTTTGTAGACTGAATGAATCCTTACCCTTGCATATATGTCTTCAGAGCAGAGGAATAAAAGGAGGGTAAAAATTGGTTAAACCAGGTTTCTTCCACAGGGTCAACATTCTTTCCTGGGCTCTTGAGCTGTAAAGACGTTTGTTTAATATTCTTTATAGAGGACTACCAGGGAAACGGATAAAACAGGGAGCAAATGAATACTCATGTGGTCCTACAGCAGACCTCCCAGGCAGGAGCTGGAATCCAAATGCCTTCTCTCAAAGTTTGCATTGGATTTTATTTCAAGTTTCCAAATGCACGCAGGGAGGGCATGAAAATATTGGTTGGATGCAAGTGTAGGTAGGAGGGTGAGCTGGAGTGTCTGTTATTGCTGGGGAGAGGGGGGCTTGGCCGTGCTCAGAGCATCTCAGTTACAAGTCGGGTTTGAGATGCTCCTCCCCACAAAGCAAACAGAAAATTTGGAAGGGCAAAACAAATGCCACAGTGTCTTCAATCCCTGCCTTCATTAGCAACCGAGCAAAAAATCGACCTGGAAATATGATGGGTCCCTTTGTACGATGTCCTGCTTTCCCACCGCTTCCCTTCCCAGATTTTCAAGTTACAAGATGAAAGAAGAGATAACTTTTTCACTTTTGACAGAGTGCTCAGCCAGGACAATACACTGGATCATGTGGGATTCCAAAGGGACGAGTGCTTGGGACTTCAACTAAAAGGAGAAAGAAAAAAAAATAAATAAAAAAAAGGAGGGAAGCTGAATCATTTTCTGGCATGAGATATTCATTTGAATGACCCTTCTCTGTTTTTCAGTTAGATTACAATGCCTTAATCTGGAGACATGAAAGAATGGTAAAAGCTGAATAATTTCCTTAGTTCAAGATGTGTCATTCTTAGATCGTCTATTAATTTTACTCCCTGGTAGCATACATCACTTTTGTTGGGCTTTATCCGCCCATTCATCTATGTAATGTGCTGTCCTGTCTCCGTTTTTAGCTAACTACATGAGTTCTTTAGATAGAAGCATCCTCCAGGCGTATCATGGCACTGATCTCATGTTATGGTGAGGCATCCCGGAGTGGCTCGGGTGATTGCCTGCAGCAATGGGTATCCTGCTGTTATGGCAGAATGCAAACACAAGGTGGTCTGTTTTCCTGCACAAAAACTGATCCTAGTTTTTAACCTCATACCTTAAACTGTAAGGCTTTACTCTTTGCTCTGAATTTGTTATGATGGGATAATAGCACGTACATTTTTATTTCTGTCAATGCATTCTAATATCCTGTATCCCAGTGATGTCAGAATATGGGGGGGTTTAATTATTTATGGTATAAAAGTTTTGCATTTGTGGCCTTTATAAAGAATTAAGCATCCCCTATTTCTTGCATCTGAGACAAATGCAGTGATCTACTAAGCTCCTCTGTAGGATGAGTTAGTAGACGTTGCTTGTTGGGGTATCATGTGGATTGAGCAGGCCTTCAAATATTTGGTGGATAGCCTGTGCAAAACATTTTCAAATGGCTTGTAGAATGTTTACAGTGGTTTGAAAACTCCTATAATTACAATTCAATATTTTAAGTACTTTTCTTTATATCATTATATTTCCAGATGTCAGAAATTATGATCCTGCCTTTAGGCTTGAATCACCATAATTAATTAGCTCATTGTGTGTGTGTGTCTGTGTGTAAAATGGGCATGTTCATTAACATCAACTGAAAAACATGAATCTAAGATCATGTAACCAGCTTTAGTGCTGGATGGGGTCAAAGGGAACATCACTTCTGACAACCCCCTTCAGCAGCAGCTTGAGGCTGGGCTGAGCCAGCTGCGAAACCAAAGCAATGTCTCCTGCCCCGACGTCTTGGTTGAAAATTGTTATTCTTTATGAAATACCCCATTGCTTTTGTGTTTAACCCAATCTGTAGATCATCAGACCCCGTGCCCTGGCAGGAAGTGCCTGAGTGCGGGAGCAGTGTCTCAGAGGACACAGGGGACGTGCAGCACAGGTTGTGTCTGGGAGACTAACCTGCAGTCCATAGCTCAGGTGCTTCATAACAGCCTGTTTTGAGGACTGTTCCAACTTTACACAGTCATGTTTTCCTCTCCCTGTTTTCAGGATGCTGGAATTCATAAGGTGAAACAACGTGTCCAGTGTTTGACAGCAAGAAGTGTTTCTTTCAACCCCCATAACACGCTGAATAAATATCCGTGGCGTGGTCCCAGATCCCACAGCACTTTAGCCAGCCAGACATCTCGATCTGCGGTTGGTTTTGGTAAAGGCAGAACTAGATGTTGCAAACTGATGTAAAGTCAGCTGAGGGGTTGCTAATCTCTTGTGTGGGATGTGTTTCTCCTGTAGCTGTTTGGTAGCAGGAAGATGGGCAGTTAACTTCCTCTGGAAGAATGTTCAGGCATGCTGCCTGTCAGATCAAAGCTCCATCATTTTTTTCCAAAGGTTATCTGGACAATAGAAATTCCTGAGAAATATACACTAAGTTTCTGAGAAATACTAAAAAAGAGAAGGTCAGGAAATGGCTGAAGGTCTCTCAAGGTGCTTTTGTGTTTTCTTAAAACGCACGCTTCATGTATCCGCGTGTCGTGACAGCTTTCCAAGCATTTCCTGTTCCTCCTTCGGGATTCTTTTTTAGGTGGTTATGTCTTCAAGCTCAAACGTAGGCTGCTGCTGTAAGATGGTTTATTTGGATATAAAATTCAGCTTGGTTCTGTTGTCCCAAAGCATGGTATTGCTCTGTGAGGATTTGACTCTTTCCAGTCCTTTGCATGAACATCTGAATAATTTAAATGTGGAACTTTTAGGAAAGTTGGGGCTACCAGGCTGGAGAATAAAACTTGTCTTGGTGCTTTGGATGATTTGCCCCGAGGATTAAGTTTTGCTGGTGAATATTGAGGTGTTTTAGAACCAGGATTGTGAAGGCTTGTCGCCTGCATCGCTGACCTCCTCCCTTACAGCAGTGCCACACTTAATACAGGTGGGATCCCTTGTGACATCTCATCACGGGGGACTGTCCATGTCCCTCTCAGTGACACTATTCCATGCCCTACCTCGTAGGGCAGTCCAGACTCACAAGCCTTTTGGGGCCATTCCATGAAGAGGGCACTGCTTGGTGGGATGCTGGCAGGTGATGTGGTGGCCAGAGTGATGTGACCCCGGGCCAGAGTGCCACCACACAGATGTAGACAGACAGGCGTGGTGGGAGAAGGGCAGTCACAAAACTCCTCTTAGTCCTGCAGTGCTCCAGCAAAAAATGAGAAATGCGTTATGTACTATCGAGGGCTCTTTACCAAGGTCCATGGTGTGTGTGCTTGCTGGTGTTCAGCAACTGCCTGGTCTTTCTCAGAATCCACATTTGAGCATCCGTCTCGGGCTGCTTCTGCACAGGTGCTGACCTGCCTCCCAGCAGACGCCATCACAATGGATGTACACACCCAGATGGGATGTGCTCTTCTTACAGGCTTTGCAGTGTTAGAGTGCAGATTTTCTTTGCCTTATTTAGTTCTAGAAAAAAAAAAAAGGGTTTGTTTTGTCTATCCTCACAAGTGCCAGAAACCTAAAATTTTTACAAGCCCTTTCCAAAAGGCTGATTTCTTTTAAGAAAAGAACAACTGAAATTGTAATTCTTCTCTCTTGCTGTCTGACAAATTTGTTGTCTCCTGTGTTTAGTGCCCAAAAGTGGGTTTGACTTGCTTAAAACAGGGAGAATTTTTTTCCTTTCATCTACTGCTCCATTAGTTCCTATCGGAGCCGCAGCTAAAAAAGTTAATACGCTTGAGTATTTCTGCAGATTGCATCATTTTCAGTGTTTCATAACGATATGGCAAAAGTAATTTGAAACAGATAACAATAGTGCAGTCTGTTTCAGAATAACCATGATTTCCTTGTCATTAAGACGTCTCTTAGCGGGTAGAGGAGGAGGAGTTTTATCTGGATGAGTTACAGATCATATGGTGCGATCGAGTGCTTTTTTTTTACCCTCCCCTCCACCCCCCCTTTTCCTTCCCTTGAAATCCGCAGTGCTGGACTTTGGTTTGGATATGAGACGATTGGATAGTTTCAAACTCCTGTCTGCACAAAGCGGCTCAGCGCTTCCAGATGGTTTCAATAAGGAGCCCAGAACTGTCGCATCAGCAGCTGGTGGCCCAGGCTGCTACTCGTGTCTCTGCTCCATTTTGAGCAACTCACTGAAAAAAAGACTTATTTTCTTTGTTGGAATAGGGTATTTTTAAAAAATTTAATCTCTGTCCTCTGACTGTCTGGTGCATTGTGTTTCTGAGCATAAATACATACTGTGGAAACATGCATGTGGCCTTCAGGGGACTGCCTTAAATAAATGGACAAAGGAGACTGGAAACCTTTGTTCTGCTTCGACCGGGCTGAGTGTCTTCTGCGTCTGCTCAGCATGGCTGTGTGTATATAAGGCTGTGTGCAAGGCAAGATTTCTAGCCTGAAACAGTGCAGCAAAAGCCCCACCTAATGTGGGAAGAGAGTGATGGTGTCCCAAGGGGGAGTGTGTCTGGCACATTATCTTCTATTTGTTTATATTACTCTTTTCCCTGCTCTTCAACAGTAAAGTCTGTAAATGAAGATGAGATGGACTTTGGGTGTCTGTAGTCATCACTGGCCTCTTGATCTTGGCTGTGAGTCAGGAACTTAACCACAGAAAAACTCTTGCAACAAATTAGGGATTTAGAAGCTTAAATTTGAAAAGAAAAGGAGAAGGGAGAGAGGGGGCTAGTTTTTGTTGGTGTGTGTTGATTCTTTCCCTCTGTGGCTGAAGGTGTAAAAGAGTCCAAAGGGACTGCTTTGGCAACCTTTACTGCATCAAGACACACGATCACTGAGGAAGGTGGGTCATCACAGTAGGTACAGCATGGATCTGTACTGAATCCTGGGACACATCTTGTGCCTAGAGTCACCCTGCCTGCTGCTTTCCTGGTCAGCTCTCACTGCCTGCCTGTACCTTCCACCTGAACTTTCCATTCCCTTCAGCTCCATGAAGACACATCTTGGGTTCCTTGTGGCTTTTGGCCATACCAGGCTGCTTGTTCATAGCTCAGAAAAATAGGCCTCCCCTTTTTAGCCTCTTGCTATGAAGGTTGCACATCTTCCAGTGCGTCTCCCACCTCCTTTGGCTGGAGGCATTTCTTGTATCTCCTTACCTGTAGGAAGGGTAAGATAACATGAACCACAAAAGACGGTGTGTCAGTGCAGCTGTAAGTCAGACCTATCCCACACCTCCATAGAAGATGTGCTGTTGCAGTTAGTGGTGCTCACATAGACTCCCCTGTGAAGTGGACATTGCTTGAGCCCTGCAGCTGAATGTTTCCTGCTTGCCAGAGGGACTATGAGGTTCAAAGGTGAAGTGCTTTAAGTAGAGTGCCCGGATGGAGCTGTGCAGTTTGCTATTGGGATAAGTCTCAGCCTTATATATCAGCAGCTGTGGCTAAATTGATTTGAAATAAAAAAATAATAATAAATAAATAAAAATGCTGCATCAGTTAAAAAATTACGAGTTCTCCATAATGAAACATTAGGGCATCATTAAGGCCCAACGGCTGCTGCAAATTCCTTTACCTGAAGTAAATTCACACGCTTTGTTTATAGGTTCCTGTCTTGTAAATTTAGATTTGAGGAAATCCCTGCCTTTTATGGTAGTGTTTGAAGGGCTGGAATTCTGTCACAGCCATTTCTGATTCCTCATCTCAATGGGCACATGATTGCTGGGATTCATTACTTGTGGAGAAAACTGGTGGCTCCAGAAAGTCCCCAAAGTACTACCACATTTCGTGTGTGTCCTAATACTGAAAGCAGAAGCTCTGCTCGTTGAGAACAGAATCATTGGCTGAGATCTTGAGCCAAGGATTGTAGCTGTAAGAGAGCCTCATAGAGGAGATCCTCCTCGGTTCAGCTGGTAGTGTGGTGGAGATGAAGCTTTGGGTTGTGAGGGATTGGAGCCTAATGAAAGCAGGGGGGATACATCATATTGCCTAGGTAAGAGCATACCTGTGTCACTTACTGGGAGGAGATCAACTGCTGCGAGTCCCCAGCCCACTTCAGTGCATGATGACGTGCTTGTGGTCTGATTCCTAAAGGCGGACCTTTGAGTGGTTGCTGGGCCCTGTTCCACCAAGCTGTGCTGTACTGTTGGGAAAGGGTGCTCTTCTCAGCTTGCTTCCTGAATCTGCTAAACTAGAGGGCAATTATGCTGTTGTGTTATCTGACTGTACGGATTGGGGGTGTCATAGTCAGGAGAGCCCCAAAATAGTCCTTTGTGTTCCTGTAAATTCCCATTCTTTGGTGTTTTAGCAAGTAGGGAAGGAGAGGAGTCAGTGCCTGTGTTACCCACAGCATGCTGCTGGTGCAGTGTTTGGGTGGCACAGGAAAGACAGGAGGTGGAGCGCCTGCTTTCAGCAGATGGGTTTAGACCTACTTTGGTAGACTCCTCTTGCATTACACTGCCAAAGACTCAGTTTGTTTTGGCAGGCTGCAGGGGTTGAGTCACCTTTGCCAGAACTGGAGTTGGTGCTTACAGAAGCACCTCACGCAACTAAGGGCACCAGAGCCACCCGATGGGGCTGGATGAAAAGACCTACAAATCCTTAACTAAGCTTCATGAGTGGAGTGAATCCCAGCAGGAGGAGGTGGGCCAGTGCAGCCGGTGCTGCAGAGGATGGCTCTTGGAGATCTGCAGTTAAACCAATTGATAGGCACCATTTCCGATGTCCGTGTTTCCTGCTTTGCAACACGGGATTAACAATTCCTGCATTTCCAGCTTTTCTACTCAGAAAAGCAGCACGTTCTGCTTTTTACAAACTCCCAACCACTGAAAACTCCCCTTCCCCTTTTCTCCTTGTTTGTTTTTTTTCCTTTTTTTTTCCCCTTTTTTTTTCTTTTCTTTTTTTTTTTTTTAAACCACCTCCATTGCCTTTTGAATCAGTGAATGAGAGAATGTCTAAAGCCAGGGAAGTATGGAAAGATTTCATCCCTGGAGAGGTCAGGGTGGGGTGGAAAGCAGAGGGGGCTGCAAGGGGGCAGTTTGAAAACAGGAAACCATGTGGCAGTGTGCATGCAGGGCCCAGCTGATGTGAATGAGCTATTGAGAGGGGAGAGACTCTGGCCCAGCATTAGAAAGATGAAAAAAATTTGGAGGGGGTGGTTGGGGTTTGGTTTTTGTTTTTTTTTTTTAAGAAAAAAAGCTCTGCCTTTCAGGCTGGAATTAAAGGTGGGAAATTGTATTTTCTAGATAGCAAGTTGCTGAAATCTAAACAAAACAAATGTCTGATGATTTCCCCCCCCCCATGTGTACTGATTAAATCATAAGTTTCCATTCCTGTTTTGGGGAAGTATGTTAAGCCTGAAATGGTCTTAATTCACCTGGCCTGGGGGGACAGGGAAGTGTCTCTTTAGTTCTCTGAAAATCTGTCCCTTTGCTTTTCAGTCTCTTTTTGGACTGAGCTAATACACCCAAGTGCCTGCAGCCGGAGGTGGAAGAGGCTGAGGAAAAAAAGCTGCTGCTTTTTCTCCCCCCCCCCCCCCCCCCCCCCCCCCCCCCCCCTTTTTTTTTCTCTTCTGCTCAATATCTACTTCCTTCTGCCCCACCTACAACAAACAATTTGAAGAGTGGGGAA